>CAIGQZ010001680.1:2681161-2694041 GCA_903798205.1 Danio tinwini | reverse complement strand
ACACACACACACACACACACACACACACACACACACACACACACACAAACACACTTGTATGTGAAGTTAAAAGTATGTTTAATAGATCAAGAACATTTTCCCAGTATTTCCTACAGTCTAATAGTTTTTATTCTGGAAAAAGTTTTAGGCTGTTTATTTTAGTCTGGCTGGAGTAAAAGCTGTTAATATAGGCCTAATAAGCATGTCAATATATTTAGCCCCTTTAGAATTTATTTATGTCTACAGAACAAACCACTGTTGTCCAATGGCTTTCTTCATTTTTCTTTAACATAATTAATCTATAGTTAACTCTTTAAATTGCACTTTAGGCTGATTGCTAGTATCTTGCAAAAAACTAGTAAAATATTATGTAAAAAATATAATATAATATTGTCATCATGTCAAAGACTAGACAAATTATTTAGTAGAAATTAATTTATAAAAACTGTTGAAAACAAAATCTGTTAAACAACACTTTTACATATTTGAACCAATGTCATTTTTTTTAACTTAACAAGAGGGCTAATAATTTTGTCTTTAGTTGTATTTACCCTTCTAATGCTTCATCTGAAATGACTATAGAAATTGATCACTTGTTCAATAAAATGCCAAATTCTAGACATTCCTAGCAAAACAAACAAACAAACAAACATTTGTCATGACCTGTCACTCAAAAGCATCTTGCTATCTACTTAATTTATAATGTAGGCAAATTAGATTACTTGCTGTATAAGCTGTTTCTTTTGACATTCTTTTAACATTTACCACTGTTGAATATAGAGATTTTTAAATAAACCTTTTTAAGTAGAGCTGTTCATCTTCTGTGATTCTGATTGTCTTTTTGTAAAAAAAAAAAGTGATATTTTTATTGGCATCTAGCCTACTCCAACATTAAAAAAATACTATAGTAATGTATAGCAATACTATAGTGTTTTTGAACGACATTATAAAAATAGCCTATTTAAATTTTATAGTTGCTCTGATAAAACACAGCAACTATAAACATAACCCAATACGGAAAAAAACATGTTCAAAAACACTATAATATTTACTATAAATCACTATAGTATTTTTAATGAGGCCATTCGTCCGCGATAAAAAAAAAAACGCGAACGCGATCTCCACTACTGGTGACGTTTCCAGGCAGCAAAACAGCGAGATTCGGGAGGTGTCTGACCTCTGATGAATTTTTTGAGTTCTCCTCTTACTGCAGCCGCCTCCTCTCGTCTACATTGCAGTCAAGGCGAGGCGCACCTCAAACGAGCCTATTGAAATTTAGGAGGGCCAGAGGGGAGCCAAGCTTATAGACGAATTACCAACCTACGTCACACATGATGTCACCGAGACCGGCTGCAATAGCAAACATGTCTTGTTTTGCAGTAGGACGCCAAATTCGCTTAAAACTTAACTTTTACCATACACCACTCTGCTTTTAATGCCGCCTGCAGACGTCTTTGGCTAAAAGGGAGCTGAATGGAGTGACGACCTAATTAGAAATGCTCGACTCTGCAGTTCTCATGTTATATCAGGTAAGTTCAGGCTATGCAGAATCATATACATTACCCGTTTTTGATTGCAGCAATGATTTCGGCAAAACCGTTACATAAGGTTAATAAACTGCGAACACTGAATGCTAAGAATGAAACGTGAAAGTGTAAGTTATTAAAGTTGGTTTTATATTCACACATTCATTCAGTGACTTCATTCATTAAGTGACACACTCTCTAAATTGTTTACCACGGCACTTTGAGTTTTTGGTCTGAAATAACCTGCAAGTGTGACTTACACTGTTTATTTGACTGTGAACAATGTTGTACTTTGATAGTCATTGGCTGCTAATATGATTTCGGTGTTTAGAGTTTGCAAATAATACATTCATGAAATTATATTATTAAGGAAAAAATCGGAATGTGCGAATATAAAACCAACTTTACCTTTATGTGTAAGTTCATACCCTGGACCTGCCGTACAGGTGTAGTTCGCTGTCAGAAAGCAGTTGTTCTGCTTGTTGATGATTACCCAGGCCTTGTATAACGTTAGCTCTGTCTTTTTTCCCCTTGTCTTAGGCTTGGCAGTACCTCGGTTTTTAGAACTACATAGTTTTGAATCTGGTAATCAAGGAACATTATTTCTTGCACATGACCACACAGAACACAATTGTTGGCATCCAAACACTTGTAGACCTTTAACTTTTCTCTTGTAAAATCCCTTGGAGCTTTAATGACATTATATATTTTGGGCTGATGCTTGGTCATTTCGTCTTATTCAATATCCAGTGGGAGAGTGCTATCGCAAATGGACCTGTCAGACGAACGCCGCACACTTTAACGTTAATTTTGCCAAATCACTGTGCTTATCACTGGGTGCCAAACTGTTATAATACGCTGAAAGCATTATGTAAATAATATATATAATATGTAATCAATATGTCTTATTTCTAAGACAACAACAAACTCTGTACCGCATCAGATGTCATTGCCTTGGTGTAAATGGTATCGCTCCCGTTTTTTTTCTGCCACCTCCCTGCGCGCGCAAGGCCGGAGCAAGCCGAACTGCCGCTCTAGGCAATGGACTAGCACGCCGCCCTCAACCCGAAAGGGAAAACGAACCTGACCAGTTTATAAAGTGAGGATGGGGGGTTGATGTTGCGGATGAGTCAATACGTTGGGTTGGGCGGCGGGAGCGTTTGCCGCCCTCACTATTATGCCAGACCCCTATTATGCAAGTGTTCTGTTGATGTTGTGGTCGAAAGTCAGTACGTTGGGTTGGGCGGCGGCGGCTTTTTGCCGCTCTCATTATTATGCCGCTCTAGGCGGCCGCCTATGGTCGCCTCTATGGACGCGCCGGCCCTGTGCGCGCGCATCCTAAATGTTTACAAACATGGTAATTGGTCTATTGACACGGGGGCACCGGCACCAATTGTTCACAAGACTTTTGAGAACTGGATATTGTAGTCCAGTGTTTTTGCTTCAAAATTATGTAAAAAATCATATTTACTTGCTCACAGTAAACAATATATTGAATTACATTTTCTAAGTCACTTTCTGAAAATGGTCTATGCGAGAAAGCATGAACTATCATTACTAATGCAGTGATTGACACCTAAGAAGACAAAGACCTGCATAATGAGCTGCATAATGAGGCGATGCAGGAGAATCCGTATCTTATTCATATCCATTCTTACTTTTATACAGATTACATGAAAAGAGATTATTTGTTTTCGATTTGAATTGGTTAATGCAAAACTAGATATATCAAGCTTTCTAAAGATAAATCTCTCATGCCTCTTTGTTGAGTATTCTGAGTTTCTGTTTATTTTAATGACATGTTTTTTCTGACCAGGTTGCGTGCGTCTCTTGCAGACGATTGTAATAACAAAGCCTTGTGGGCGTGGTAGCGTTAACTCTAATGAGCTCAGACTGAGAAACTAGACATATCGTTGGTTTCATACTGCTTACTTTATCAAACAATATTTGTTTTCTACATGCACTCGCTGCATTTAAATTTAGACACTTCAAGCTTTCTATAGATATATGTCTCATGTCTGTGTGTTTTGTTTTCGCTGAGTTTCAGTGCATTTTACTGACGCATTTCTAAAAACAGTAGAGGAGAGAGAAAAGAGAGATAGCCTACACTGTTTATTATCCTTATTTTGCAAAAGCACACACGTTTTGTTGTCATTGTGAGTGTACACATTAAAAACTAGACACCTAACAGATTCGATTGATGTATTGATCTTATCTGTACGATCAAAACTGAAAGTGTAATTTTAAGTTATTTTTGGCGTTATGAGGAGAAGACACATCAAAACACGTATATGCAGTCTTCGACCCCTGGGGATTAACAAATCATTTATCAGGAAAAAGCCTGACTGTTGTCAATGTCAAGGTAAAAAAAAAATAATATCGAAGCATGAGCAGGGACATTTCAATGTTAATGTGCTTATAAAGAGCGATCAAAACACACCATGTCCTAAGCGACATGTAAATAACCATGAACATAAAAACAAAAAAAAACAGGCAATCACACAGAGCACCTGACATTACCACATGTAATGTGAGGCTACCCTGAGAGGTAGGTCCTTGGTGGAGAGCCATACTCACTGACAACATACATAGTGGGAAGCAGAAGTTTGATGACATCTGCCGCTGCTTTGGTCTACCTAGTAGCCAGTGTGAAGGACTCATTAGCTTTTCTCCAGGTTCCCTGCCTTGGCTGAGGGGAGCTTGGGGAGAGAAATGAAATTGGCCGCTTTGGAGAAACAGTCCACAGCCGTGAAATTGAAAGTGTTGCCCTTCGACTCGGGTGGGCCAGTGACAAAGTCAAGGGCTAAGTGTGACCAGGTGCAGGATGGGATGGGGTAAGGGGCAAAGCACACCAATGGGTGGCAAACTAGAATTTTTGTTTTGGGTCCAAACAGAGCAGCCAACCACAAACTGCCTGCCATCCTTGGTCATGGATGGCTAACAAAATTGCTGACAGATAGCAGCTATTGATCTCCACACTCATGGGTGACAAACCAGCCTGGATGAGTGACCCCACTGGACAGCTTTGGAGCACAGTGAATGAGGGACAAATAGCTTGCCCGCTGGGATCCCTCCAGGCACTTGACACTCTTGCACGGCCTCCCATACCTCTCTCTAAATATCCCAAGAGAGGGAAGCCACTACCATGCCCCTGGGCAGGATGGTGTTGGTTGAAACCTCCCTCTCTGGGGTCCTAAACATGCAAGACTTTCTTTGACTCTGGCCTGTATGAGAGTGTAAAGTTAAACGACTGAAGAAGAGAGACCAGCAGGCCTGTCAATTACTCAGGCTTCTGGCTAAGATAATATTTTCCAAGTTTTGTTTTCTTTCCCCACTTCACTGGTGAGCTTTGGATTTTGCTGAGCAAAGTGTCCAGGTTTGCCACAATAAAGGCATAAAACCCAATCCAGTCACTGTTGTTTCTCCTGGGATGTTAAACCCAGGCATCCCACTTGCATTAAATCATTGTCAGGCACAGTCACAACCATAAAAGGTGAATAGATGCCTTCCACCCTGCAGAGAAACAAGTTAGCTTAAGCCAGAGCTGGCAATGCAATCAAACCTTGATGACCTTAGTGCCAGATTGAAAAGGTCATCAAAGTTGCATGGTTCTAATTTTCCAGACAGACGTTTGCCATTTGGGGGTCTTTCCCATTAGGGGAGTAAACACAAAAGCCATGTTAGTCAAAAGGGGGGAAAACTAAGTCAAAAATGAACCTTGAAGTACTAGACAGAAGAGTGAAAAAAAGCCAATAAAAACGCCGTAGAAGGATGAGCAAGCTTCTATTTCAGGGTGTAGCTTCACAATTGCTTTTCAGGGTGAAACAATATGGTGGTAAATATGGTGGTTTCCAGGATCAGGTGAGCAGCAAAGCCATAATAGAAAGCAAGAGCACCGGGACAGGTAAGGTACGGGAACATAAATCTTTGAGATCAGAGAGGCCAAATACCTGGGTCAAAACAAAAGAGGAACAGAGCCTTATGATGACAGAGTGGAGTGAAAGAGCAGTGAAAATAAAGCAGAAACTGGCCAGGAGCCAAACACAACACAGCACAACACAACAGGAACCAACTAGACTGGAGAAGAGGAACGTTATAAATGGATAAACATGCAACAATGATCTGGAAAAAAGACAACAAAAGTGAGGGGAATAAATAGAGCAGGGAATTGTGGTGAAACAAGGAATGGAAGGATGAGCAGAGATGTCTCAATTTAAACATGCTACTAGAGAACGATCGAAACACACCATGTTATAAGGCACATATAAACAACCATGAGCTTAAAAAACAGATAAAAACCCAAGTGATCAGACAGAGGTCTAGACATTCTGATATTACAGGATAAACCACTTTGATGCGGAAAGTTGAAGTCAAATTCTTTTATTAAGAGGAAATGCAGTTTCTGGTAGCTACTGAAGGATTCCGCCATTAGTGTTATCATTGGACACCCCTTGGTATCACAACATTCTCCTACATTCAACTGGTAGCCCTGTGATACCCCCCATTGAAATAATTACTGTAGGGAGAGCTGTTTCATTAATTTGCCACAGCCTGTTTTTGACTGTTCCAGTAGCCTCCATGCTCCTTGAAATATAGCACTAAGGAAAAAGAATAATTTTTTGCAGTACAGGGTATTGCACCCAACTTCCACCTCATCAGCTATGGGACTGTGCCATCCACCAGGTATCTGGGGTCAAACTACGTAAAGAAAGGCTCTACTCTCTGTCTATCCTGGTGCGCAAAGCGATGGAGGCAAATGTGCAAGAGGCGTTACAACAGAAATTTATAGTACCATCTGCCTCACCAGCTGCTTCTAGCTTCTTCTTCATGGGCAAGAAGGATGGGGATCTGCCCTGTATTGACTACCAGACTCTCAATTCCCAGATTGTACAGCTCATATCCACTGCCTCTAGTGTCTGCAGTTCTGGAAAAACTTCTTAGGGCTCACATCTTTTTCAAGCTGGACCTGGGACGTGCGTATAATCTTCTTTCGTATAAACGTATAATCGTCTTTCAGATGAGACATTAAATCAGCAGTGGAACCCCAATGTTCTTGCCAAATGTCCTTTATTGGACCTTACTCATCATGGCATCCCAATCAGCCTGAATTCTACCGAATTGGTTCATTCATTATCTCTCCACCTTTAGCTGGTTTGTGGTGATCATGTTGGCGCCGTTGTTCTCTGACTGCTGTCACATCATCAAAGTGGATGCTGCACACTGGTGGTGGTGAGAAGAGACTTCCGCCCACTCATGATTGTAAATGATAAACTAAATTAATGCACATTACTTTATTACTTACTTACTTGTTTACTTATCTACTTACTTACGTACATACATGTTTGTATTTGAAAGGGAGATGAATAGTAGAATGATTTCATCACCCCTGCTACTAAGTTGTCTTCCAAACCTTTATGAATGTGGTGTTCTGGGAGTTCCACCATTGCTTTATCATAGTCAATATCAATGACATTCTCATTTACTCCCCAAACCAGGCTGAACATCGCCACCACACCACACAGGTCATACAGAAGCTACAGAAACACCTTTTTGTACCTTTTGCTAAAAAAGTGTAAATTCCATCAGTCCCATGTGCAGTTTCTTGCCTATGTCATTAGCCTTTCTGGAGATGTTATGATCCAGGCAAAGGTCCAATACATCCTTGACTGGCCACAACCCAAACTGTAAAGGAACTACAATGACTCCTGGGCTTTGTTAATTTCTACCAACAATTCTTGCCTCAATTCTAAAGGGAAATCCAAAGACCCTTCCTTGGATCCCAGCTGCTCACGAAGCATTCCTTCAACCAAAGGATAATTCAGCTTAGCCCCATTATCGCACCACCAAGACCCTCATTTTCCTTTCACCATAAAAATTGATAATTCTACCACCATGGCTTGGACCATGCTGTTACAGCAGCCCGGTGATCCTCCACACCTCCAGTATTGTGCCTATTTCTCTAGGAAACTGTCCCTGCCAGAGCAAAATTATGACATTGACAATTTTCATCTCCTAGCCATCAGACTAGCTTTGGAAGAGTGGCTGCACTGGTTTGAGGGGCTTCACACCTATTTACAGTCATATTTTTTTGTGAGACAAAACTTTTTAACCCTTGCCAATCCTAATAGGCTCTCTTCTTCACCCACTTGAACTATATCATCACTTACTGTCTAGGATCCAATAATGTAAAGGCAGATGGCTAATCCAGAATACTTACCTGATGACCACTTTAAACCTAAAACCATAGCCCCTTCCAAACTCTGCCCCATTGAATGAAATATTAATACTGAGAACAATAACACCATTCTCCTGTCACCAGATCCTTCTGAGCAAAGTTCATGAAGTTCCAGGCTCTAGAGCCCTAGGTAGCAGATGCACCCTGGTTTACCTAAACTGAGCTACTGGTTTACCTAAACTGTCCTGCTCCCAGAGACTAAGGTTGCCCCTTTTTTTTTTTTTTGAAGGGGGTGGTCTCATTGAGGTTCATCATCATCATCAAAGCAGATGACCTGATGCTTTGTGCCTTTACTGTTCATCATTGTGCACAAGAAGTAACTGCTTCATTTCGGACGTCATTCAGGGATATAATTGTAGACGTAGTAGGCTACTGTGTTTCTAACATAATATTGTTTAATCCTATAATGTGCGCGTATGAGGAAGCCGCTGACAATATGTTAGATTATGAAATCGATTTGAATGCGTGCACGGCTGTGCACTTTTTTCGCTCTCACATTTGCATCAGGATCAGGAAATAAAGCCAGAACAAACCATTTGTTGTTATCCTCTGCAAGTCATCTGTCCTTATGTCTTTGTTTGTTTAGTGCTACAGCCCAGCACCTAAATTTAATACCTAAATGTTTCATAAGTTTAGATGATATTACAAATATATAAAAATATATTTTATAAGTATTAAAACTATTAAAAAGCAGGGACTATGCTGAAGGAAAGGGAAAGTGAAAGTGATAAACTCTTTTTTTATCTCTATATGATATTTTTTTTTTTGGAATGTTAAAGTATATTATAATAAATCAATTCAACTTGATTTATCATAAGGAATAAGGAGTCAAATAAATTGCAGGAAAAATTATATTCTGTGGACACAAGAGCACTAAACCTGTCTACATGACAAGCTGCCATCTGTTTGTTTTATTTTTCCTTAAAAATTATTTAAACGTTTGTCGGTTCTCTGTCTCGTTCTTCTCGATGGCCAGGTGGCCATCTTACTTAATTACAATGCAGTTCACTAGACATCTGATGTTGAAAAGAGAATAGCCTATTTACAGTTTTACCTTCAGTCCACTGGCAAGGGGTTTTGTGAGAGTGAGAGCATGGTAAATTGCTTGAAACTGCACCAAATAGCTGCCGATGGAACTGACACTTTGAAATCTAAGTGTTTCATTGTGTACGCCAGTATACACAACTGTTGAGGCATTTGTTTTGTTTAGTTTTGTTTTTCTTTTTTGTTTGTTTTTGTGTATAACGTGTTGAATATCATATGACAATTCTGTCATCCACTAACATCTGCTGTAAATTCAGGTAAACATGCTATGTGTGCTCACATATCCCCAGTTGATCTGTAGCAGTATACTGGTAAAAATGAGATCTATGCACAGGGACTTTTAATTTTCAATATCTGGTTTCTTTAAAAAAACAATGATTGACTACCTGATTGATAAATCATTTAAAATGGGTCTCAGACCAGACAGAAAACACTGAAATAAATTCCATTGTTCTGTGCCATGTGTTTAAAATATGAAAATGTATAAATTCATGAGTCTTTTATCTCTGTCACGGTTTTGGATCTATCTGTTCTTATTGCATGTGTGTGTGTGGGAAGTGGGTGTGTTTGTTTGGGTTTATCTTCACCGTGTGGTGTGTGTGTGTGTTTACATTTATCAGCTGGGTTGTCACGTGTCTTGTTACCACTCGTCTCACTCAGCTGTTTTTTATCAGTCACAGTTGTTGCGCATTACAGCGCACCTTTATATGTTAAGTGTTTGCAGATAGCGTTTGTCAGTCCGTTGTTTGTTCACTCCTGTGTCTGCCTCCTGTTTGGTGCTCTCGCTCGATCTGTTGGTGGTGGTTCGCCATAAGTCTTATATATTTGGACCTTATGCACGTCTCCGTTTCATTGATGTTGTTGCAACTGCCTGCACTGATGACAACTATATCAGTGAGAGACTTCATCCCAAATCCGCTACTCTGATGAACTATTACCGCTAGTATCCGTGTCGATTTCCTTGAGAGTTGCTCCATAGCTCTAACCTCCCCTTCCCTCGATATCTGGTAAGATATCAGTGAGAGACTTTACTTCGGATCTGTTTCTCGGATGAACTATTACCGTTGTTTAGCTAGTTGTATTCCTGGTGTGAGCACCCTTGCTCCACACTATATCTGGTGAAATCTATACCAGTTGTGACTCTTGTTATTCCTTTTAATAAATCGTCTTGCATTCACTTGCATTTGGGTCTCCTGTGTATATCTTTGTGACAATCCCATTTTACACTTGAACAACTAAATTAAAGTTAAGTCTATTTCACTGGTTAGGTTTTAAATAATACACATTATTGGAATTTAAAACAGTCACATGACCCTTTTGCTAAAATTGTATTGGTGACTGAAAAGCACTTGCTGTGCATATATCCCTTTGATAGGGAAAATGATTCTAATCTTACATTTTTACTTGTGCTCATCACTGATATAATGGCAGGTGTGCAGTTAATTCATTCATTTAATTTTATTTTTTTGTAAGGGGCTGAATAATATCCAGCTCCAGACTTATTCATTTTGATCAATATAATGAACCATAATATTTTTGAATGTAGATTATGAGACCGTGTGGATGTGTGGGTCTGCAGCTAAAATTATTTCATACATTTTTATTTATTTTAGTTTTTTTTTCAACAGTATTTTAATAATTTGAGCCAGTGGCAAGGCTACAAAGGTTCTTAATTCAATATAATTGTGCTTCAGTCAGTTTTCATCAAATGTGTACATTGGATTGCTGCATCGAAATAAAAAAGCCACTTAGTGTTCATGATGAGTGTAATTACTGGTCAGAAACGTTTGATCTATTTGCAGTCTTAATTTACTGAACACTATAAAAAAACACAAACTCACACAAGTCTACAGGATAGCAAAAAACAAAACAAAAACAAAAAAAAAATACTAAGTGATAGATAGACTGGGTTTAGGGCAGGCAGCAAACAGTCCAGAGATAAGTATCAGGCAGAGGTTGGGGCAAACAGCAAAATTATCAAAGTAAACAACAGTCCAAATCAGTACACAAACAGACAGTAATAAAATAAAGTGCTCAGAAATGATGGCCATGGCAGATCTGGAAGTGGAAAACATGGGCTATAAATACATGGTGGAATTGGCATCAACTCTGGGGTAATCAGTTCCAGGCATGAAAGATGCATGGCTAAAAGGTGGGTGACTGATTCCTCTGGTGGAAGACTCAGTTGTATTATACTAGCTATTATACATTCATACATAGTTCAAAATCACTCAAGTTCCCTTCACTTGAACATTTTTGGCATTGCCACTGTTTTAAGCAATCATTCAGGTTCTTATATTTAACAGTGTTTTTATCATGTCACTGAATCACTATTAGCGCTTTTATTTTCAAGCCTATTTACAGTTTAATTTGTCTTACTGCATTAGATAATGTTTTTTTTAAATTATTATTAAGTTACATAGATGTTTCCCAGTGCTGGGTTGCGGCTGGAAGGGCATCCGCTGTGTAAAACATATGCTGGATAAGTTGACGGTGGTGACACCTGATAAATAAAGGGTCTAAGCCGGAGGAAAATCAATGGATGAATGAAAAAAAAGATTTAATTTTTACAAAAAATATAAAGTGCACATTTTGCTCTTAACAGCCTTTTAATTTATGTTTTTTTAGTAACTTATTTGTCTTTAAAACATATTCTTCCTAGATCTGAAGTACACTGTAATTGCACAATTAATACAAAGAGTACTTCTTTTTCACAGTCATTATTGTACTTTTTTTTTTTTTTTTTTAACTGCAACAATTTAAGAGCAGCTTGTGGTAACTTTAACTAGCAATTACATACTACAGTTTCCATGGGTGATCGTATTTGTGGGCTACATTTGGATGAAATATAATGTCTTTAAGGTTACTTGACATATTTACGTTTTTTTTATATGAAAAAAATCACACAAGTTCAACATGTTTGAATATCATATGATAATGAAATATTAATTTGTTTCATGGATACATTTTCCACATTTACTGCTGTAAAAAAATCGATAAAATAGCTTTTTTTAATGTTTGTTGGATACAAAATAGATATTAAAGAAGTATTGTTCCAAAATGACAATTTATGTCATCAATTATACTATTTATTTTTTATTTATGTCAAACATCAAAAATATATTTTTTCTCCTCATTTTTTATATGTGAATTTCCCTGGTTTTCAAGCCATTCGTCATGCTCATACTAAATGTAGCAGTGGTCCTAAACTTCCTTATGCAGACTTCATGCTCCTTCATTGTAATGGCACAACATTGAACGCTAGAGGGCAGTGTAAACAAACAGAAATTTCGCAAAGAATTTCATTCCCATGAATCTTATCTGAACCGTGTGTGTGCGTGCGCGCGCTTGTGTGTGAACCTTTACCCTAAAATAGAATCTAACTGAGCGGATATGTGTGTGATATTTTTAGAGATTCGATAGATACTGAAAATTATAATATAGCACACCTAACATACTGCAGTTGTAGCCTACTGTATGTTTCATTATATTAAATATACAATTAATATACACTGTTTTCTAAATAAAAGCTTCATAGAAAACATTACATATTATACATAATTTATTTATTGTCTTTTATTTAAAAAAAGAAGAAAAATGGTTCATAATGTTAAGATTTTTCATACCACTTTATATGTAATTGGTGACTTATCTACAGTTTTTAATTGATTATATGCAGTAATGCTCAATCTTTACTCAAACAATGTCTTTAGTAAATATTTGATAAAACGCTACTAAAAACACTAAGCGGATGTATGTTCAGTTATTCAGTATTCAGCAAACTTTTAGTCAGCAAAAAAAAGAAAAAAAATTCTATAATTGAAATCACCAACATTCTATGTTCATTCATTTTCTCTTCGGCTTAGTCCCTTTATGTATTCTATGTTCACCATCATTTAAAAAAAATAGTTTTAGTTATTTGCATTGTAAGAAAAAAAATTGAGTAAAAAAGTAGACAATAAAAAAAAGAAAATATAGAAGTGTGAGTTTCTTCTGTTGAGGTTTTGTTCCTAATATGAATGCCAATGGCTGCGTTTTTCAACATTCTTCAATGTGTTATGTTCAACAGAAGAAA
>CAIGQZ010001680.1:2647169-2666161 GCA_903798205.1 Danio tinwini | reverse complement strand
AAATAAAAAGAAAGCACATTGATAAAAAAGTGAATCCAATATTTGGTAGTAATATGGGAGATTTATAAGGATTTTATTTTTTTTGGCTGGTAATTTTTGACGAGAAACAAAATAATTTCGAAAAGAAATAAGAGAAAATCACTTCTTGAGCATAGTATTAGGCATATATGCAAGTAATATTTTTCTTTCGCTTGCAGAGTTTTTGTGTGAGATTCATTCTTACATTCAGTTTTTTAAGAACAGCAGAAATCCAGTACAAATTATTTAGTCAAATATGTATTCTCTCTCTTCCCAACAGCAATAACTGTGAGCAAGATGCAGTGATCATCTCTGTCATTAATGCGTTCACTTCCATCTATGCGGCCACTGTCATCTACAGCATCATTGGTTTCAGAGCCACAGAGAGATTTGATGACTGTATGAGCGGGTATGTGTTTACCAGCGTCACAACATTATCATCTGACCTTCTTTTTCGGGAGAAAATTGTGGTTCATGACTTTCCACACAGATAATTGTGAGAACTTGAGTGACTCAGTTGTTGTTACCATGAAACAGCATCTTATCAAATGTCAATTGTTTTCAAATGTCACAGATAGTGTGAACAATCTATGAACAACACTTGCGATTCATTTGTAAATGCTGGGTTACTGTATGTTATGGTTGCAATAAAGTTTCATAAGTTAACTACATTAACTAACAATGAAAGCTGCAGTACTTCTGATGCATTATTAATCTTAGCTAATGTCAAATTCAGCCTTTGCTCCAACATTAAAATAAAATTATGCGTCCTACTTCATATTAAGTGGCATTATTTAAATCAGGGTTGCCCAAACTAGGGCCTATGGGCCAAAGTTGGCCCATACAGTAAACTTTGACCGCCATCTCGTCTAAGAAGAGGGAGCATGGTTTAGAGATTGTCACTTCAAATCTAATGTAATATTTTGTTTGTTTGCTTTATTGTTAAAAAAACTAACCGAAATTAAATGTTTCAATTAAATAGTGTAAATGAATCAGATTTAGTATAAATGTACATACCGTCACCTGACGAATAGAGGACAAAAGGCAGATTCTGCTTGACTAGTGTACTGATCATTGAACTCAACTCACTGTGTTATAAATGTGATTGTTTATGTTTTATTGCAATAGGTTATCATTTTAAATGTTATACTGCATTAGTTAATATGATTTAAAGTAATGTTTTCTATTTTTTTTTTTATCTTATTAAATAAATTAGGAAATATCCACATGGCAACTTTAATGTAATATAGCTTGGTATATTTACCTCCGGCCCATGGGTCCTGATATTTGGCCTTTATACAAGAAAAGTTTAAGCACCCTTGATTTAAATGAACCATTTGGTACAAAGCAAATATTGTGTACATACACGTTTTACATTGTACTTATATTTAAAATTTATTTGCATACAATTACATCTGTATTTCATTTGTGTAATGACATTTACTGTATAATTACACTATTGGCCACCCTAAACCTACCCATACCTCCATACCTGTTTCTAATCTTAATATATTTCACCTCAACAACGCTATACGCAGGAACATCTTGACTCTTCTGAACACATTTGACCTGCCAGAGGGATTCATCAATCAAAGCAACTATCAAGACGTTTTTCAGAGCCTAAATTCTACAAGCCCTGACATCATCAGCAGCCTCAGCCTTAAGACCTGTGATCTGAACAACTTCCTCAGTGAGGTACAGTATAGGACTGAGATATTATATTTTTATGTCAAGTACTAGTAATACCAATTATGTACATCATGATATTGAGGGAAGTACCTTATATAGACTACAATAAAGTTATATTTTTCAATAAAAACTGTAATTCTAAGACTGAACTAAATTTGAAATGAAAATTAAAGTCATGTATGATAAAATGAATTAATATGCATTAATTGTTGCTTAGCTAACATATAATTAAATCTAATAATAAGATAGACATATTTGTAATGCAGGAAGCATTATTAAATGGTTTAGTTCTTTCATAACTAATAACTATTACTATGAATTATTTCAATTAACTACTTGTGCATTTTAATGCATAATACACAAGGATTTTAAGTTACCAAAACACTATGTCGTCAGAAAATCCTGTTTTTGTAACTTAAACCAAAACTATACTCATTAAACTTGCATTTTGTATCAGTTCTCATTATTAACTGGCTATCGCCTGCTCCTTATTTAAATATTGCCTGTTTAATTGTACTTATAAGGCACATAAATTCTGATTATCTTATTCTTTATCCCTAATCATACCTAATACCTAATAACTACCTTTAGAACTATTAACATGCAGCAAATTACAAGTTTGATGCAAACATAATAGTTAAAGGTTTATTCATAATGATAAATGTACCTTTAAAAAAGTGAGACAGAATAATTGTTTGGAATAAAATCATTAGTTTATAAATGAACACATGGAATTTTAATTTAAGGATCTGTCTTCTTAATCCCATATGAGTTTAGATAATACTCATATTTCAATAACTCAACATACATAATTCCTTTCTTGTATAGGTATATGTTCAATGTAAATAAACCTGTACATTTGGACACTTTCACAGGGTGTAGAAGGAACGGGTCTTGCCTTTATTGTGTTCACTGAGGCAATCACCAAGATGCCATTGTCTCCACTCTGGTCCGTCCTGTTCTTCATCATGCTCTTCTGCCTTGGCTTGTCCTCCATGTTTGGCAACATTGAGGGTGTTCTGGTTCCCCTCCAGGACCTAGGGGTCTTCCCTAAAAACTGGCCTAAGGAAATTATTTCAGGTATTAGACCAATGCAGATCCTTGATTATTAAGCTGGAATGAGAGTATAGCTACTGTGTATTGGCTTAGAAAATGACAACTTTTCGTTTTCTGCCAATCTTAGTACACAATGTAACTACAAAATAATCACACTTTAAATAGGAAAATAATGGATTTTGTCAGTTTTTGAGCGAGATGCTAACAGTCTTATCTGATTCAGTGATCTATGGTAAGCTGAGCTAAAAGAGCATCCACCAGGCAGAGATCTGCTGAATGGATGAAAAAATGGCAAAAAAATTGTAAAACACAACAGTTTGACTGTTAATAGGAGTTGTAAAATGTGTCTTTTTTTAAAGTGGAGTGTTCCTTTAATTCTTGAATTGAACTTGAATTAAGCTTGAATTCTTAAATTGAATGTTTGATTATTGGATTAACTATTTTGTAGTGTTATCTTGGACTGATCACAACATATCTTTAGGGTTAGTTTGAAACATTATCATATACATGCCCAGTATTCAGTGATAAATTTTAGCAGTGTGAAGCAGTTTTGTCAGGATTCCCTTTACGAATGGCTAGAACAGTGGTTCCCAAACTCAGTCCTGGAGGGCTGATTTAGCTCCAACTTTCCTCAATCAATTCACCTGTAACTTCAATCTTGGTCCTTGCGCCCATCCCCCACCACAGACACAAAATTTTGTTCTGAACTGTAATAGTTTATTAATTATTTAAATAAACACAAAGCTGACAGAATCGAAGACGGAAGATGGAGATGATGGAGATGATGGAGATGGAGATGATGGAGAAGATGGAGTATACACTAACTTGTGCATTATTCAGTCATACGATAATGCCAAACAGTCAAAAATGCAAAGCTGACAGAAACTAAACTGGCTGGATAAAGCATATACTAACCTATGTAATATTCATTCACAAAATAGCACCAAACAGTCAAAAACAGTTAAAAACCACAGCATGACAGACAAGTAGATACCCATGAATATGAATGTAAGTATATGGATTTATATCCACTGATGGACAAAGTGATTTAAAGTAGCTGGATGGGTCTGTGTTATTCTGTGGTTGTTATCTCGGAATAACATACTTGGGAATTTCATGACCGATCAATCAGAATCATGTATTCCAAACAGCCATGTATTAAGTTAACATATCACACACTAAAATTCAATTTCAATGAAACATGCTTCCTTCAAGCTGACATAAACAGAGAAACATATGCAATGTGCAGTGCAGATGGGCCAGGAAATGGGATTGACAAACGCTGTTCTAGTACTGTATGACTAGTAAGAGCTAGTTGGTTCAGGTGTGCTTAATTGGGGTTTGAGCAAAACAGAGAGTGGGTATTCCTGGCTCATAATAATCCAAGCGTAACTCTTTAAAGTGTGAAAAGACTTTTTGAAAAAACCCATTTTATGAAAGACTTAACTGTGATTATTATTTTTGTTTTTAGAAATGCTTTACATTTCTGACTCCATTATTCATGGCAGGTGTGACGTGCTTGGTGTGCTGTCTGGTTGGGCTGATATTTGTCCAGGGCTCAGGAAACTACTGGCTGGCCTTATTTGACAGCTTTGCTGGCTCTATTCCGCTCCTCGTCGTTGCTTTCTCTGAGATGATTGGAGTCGTGTATGTTTATGGCATTGACAGGTAAGTTGGAGGCCAACTGATTTCTATCCTGCAAGACCCCATAATCAAGAAACTGGGAACTGTATATAGGACATAGACAGATTAAAGAAGATTATGTAGATGAACGTATTCATATATCAGCAACTCATGGATGTTTTTACAGTGACTAAACAATGACTTTATGGGTTTATGGTTCAGATAAAGCTCACATGAATCAGCAATATATGATGTTATCTCCTGTTTTTGAACAGGTTCAATGAAGACCTAATATTCATGATAGGACACAAACCTAACATCTTCTGGCAAGCCACTTGGAGATTCATAAGCCCCCTCATCATGTTGGCCATCTTCGTTTTTTACTTTTCCACCACTGTCACCAAGGAAATCTTCTACATCGCGTGGGATCCTGAATCGGTGATTTGAACATTTATCAAATTATTAGTAGTATACAGTTCTCCTATTATGTTTTATTACTGTTCCTAGACTGTAAAAAATCTAACAGTTTCCATATTTTGTGATTCACAAGTGTTTTCCATTTATTTATGGTTGTGAGTTGCATTTTGGGACCTTGATCTCTGTTCTGTCGACTTTGAATGTTGAAAATTCAACTCTACAGTTAAACAAAGTGACTTTTATTGACAGTTTAGTCGCTTAAAATAATATAATATATGATATGAGAAATATATACAGAAATAAGTCTGTAAAAACAGAAAATGTACTGGAGGTTTTAGTGTTATGGAGGTTTTAGTACTGTAAATTACAACACCAATATATCATGGTAAACTATTTTAAATGTTAATAAATGTCACTTTTCAAGGTTAAAAGCTCTTGAAGAAAGATCAGGGTTCCACAATGCAACTCAAAAGCATAAATAGGGGGGGGGGGGGGGTGCATGAATCACAAAATATGTAACTAATTTATAAATATTTTTACAGTGTAATTTTTGGGTCCAGTTCTCTAAACTACTTTTTCTGAGGGCCATTTCTGTTATGATTAGTCAGATGGACAATTCTGTTGTGATTGGTTGACTGCAGAAAAAATCTGTCAGAAAACACACAGTCATTGCCATACTTGCACAAACTGTGATAGCAACAGAAGCAATGATGTCAGCTTTATGCTTTGGAATAACAAGTAACGTGGATCTGCTTATAATATGCTTACTGGAAAAACAGGATATTTGATTGAAAAAACAAAACAGTATCTTCTTGACATGTCAATTACACAAATCAAAGCTAAATTTGTAATTAACCTAAATAGCTAAAAAGCTCAACCTGGCATATACAGTATATACATTTTTATTGACTCAGAATAAACTGAATAAAATTAGACCTGAGTCAAATCAAACTCAGTTGCATTTATTTTCGACTGGACTGGAACATTAGTTTGAACATTAGTCATGGGCTAATAATTAATAACCCCACCCTTCATGACATAAAGGACAGCAAAGACATTATCATTACTTAACCAACACTGCATGACTGTGACAGAAGACCAGACCAAACTGCACTACCACAAAACCAAGATCTCCTACACTTGACATTTCCTTCAATGTGCTTGTCAATGCATTAAAGCAGGAGTGTCCGGTGTCCTGCATATTTTACTTTCAACCCCTATTAAACACACCTGAACCAGCTAATCAAGAAACATACTAGAAACTTCCAGGCAGATGTGTTAAAGGAAGTTGGAGAAAACTATGCAGGACACTGGTCCTCCAGGACTGAGTTTGGACACCCCTGCATTAAAGCGTTGAGGTGGCTGAATGTAGTAGTTTTTTTTTTCATTTTTGTTTCTCCAGTTAAATCTCTACATCGAAATGCAATATAAAAATTCCAGACTGAATGTTCCAAGAAAAAATTCTCATCTCTTTTCTGTCTGGTAAAGCATTGTTGTTGGACAAATCCTTTTGAAATGTGATACAGTGTAATAATCCACTCTTTTTCTAGTTTTACAAGTCACTACCAGAGTGCTCACCACTCCCAAACATCTTTTCCAGTTATATCATGTATCATCAACAGACAACTGTTTAGAACTCTGACAGCAACTATAGGGGATAGAAGGAAGCAGATCTACTCACTCCCTACTAACAAGGACTCAATACTAGGATTCATTCTGCCGTGGTCTCTATGATTTAATCAAGTTCTAAAATCATATTCAACAAGCCACACAACTCTCCAACTGACTAGCCACCTGCCAGAAATGTAATGTACTTTAATGTAATTTAATGTAATGTGTATTTATATAGCGCATTTATTGTGTATGGCCATACATCCAAAGCGCTTCACAATCATGAGGGGGGTCTCTCCACACCACCACCAGTGTGCAGCATCCACTTGGATGATGCAACGGCAGCCACAGGACAACGGCGCCAGTACGCTCACCACACACCAGCTACTGGTGGAGTGGAGAGACAGTTATAGAGCCAATTTGGTGAATGGGGATGATTAGGAGGCCATGATGGGAAAGTGGCGATTGAGGCACTTTGGCCAGGACACGGGGGTTACACCCCTACTACTATGAGAAGTGTCATGGGATTTTTAATCACCACAGAGAGTCAGGACCTCGGTTTAATGTCTCATCCAAAAGACGGCGTCCACTGACAGTATAGTGTCCCCTTCACTTTTACATTAGGACTCACACAGACCACAGGTTGAGCACCCCTGCTGGCCTCTGTAACACCCCTTTCAACAGCAACCTAGTTTTCCCATGTGGTCTCCCATCCAGGTACTGCCCAGGCTCAGCCCTGTTTAGCTTTAGTGAGTAACCGGTTTTGGGCTGCAGGGTGATATGGCTGTGTAAAGTCTAGAAACTGCATGTCGTCTACTAGAACTTTTTAAACTTGATACCACCCGTTTGTCTCATAATCGACCATCCATACACTGTAAAAAAGCTGGGTTCCACACAATCGATTTGTGTTGGGTATAAAGTTTTTTTTACATTTTTTACAATTTTAAGTTGACTGAACACAAAACAGCTGTTTTTCCCCTCAAAATTTAAGAATTGTGTTGTTTCAGCTCATTTTAACAGCAAACATATTTTTTACAGTTGAAGTCAGAATTATTAGCTCTCCTTACATTTTTTTCTCTCTTTTAAATATTTCCTAAATGATGTTTAACAGAACAAGGAAATTTTCACAGTATGTCTGATAATATTTTTCTTTCTAGAGAAAGTCATGCTTGTTTTATTTCAGCTAGAATAAAATAAGTTTAATTTTTTTAAAGACCACTTTAAGGTCAAAATTATTAGTCCCTATTAGCTATATATTTTTTCAATAATCTACAGAACAAACCATCGTTATACTATAACTTGCTTAATTAACCTTACCTGTCTAGTTAACCTAATTAGTTAAGCATTTAAATGTCACTTTAAGTTGTATAGAAGTGTTTTGAAAAATATCTAGTCTAATATTATGTGTTGTCATCATGGCAAAGATAAAATAAATCAGTTATTAGAAATTAGTTATTAAAACTATTATGTTTAGAAATGTGTTGACAAAACTCTTCCTTTGATAAACAGAGATTTTGGAAAAAAAATAAACAGGGGAGCTAATAATTCAGGGACGGTAATAATTCTGACTTTAATTGTATGTAGTAACTTAACAGACCGAAATATTTTGTACTGAAACCAGCATAAATTACTGATGATATATTTTAAAAAGTTCAGTATTTGTTCTTTAAATTTAGAGAAAGTAACTTAATTTGGTGTACACACTTAAAAAAAATGTTCCATTGGATTTACTAAATTGTGGTTGCAAACAATTAATATGGGCTGGATTGAAACAAACAAATTTAGTAATGTTCAACTTAATTTGTTTGTTTCATTTTAGGCCATTGTCTGCAACCACTTATCTTTAAAAAATCATAAATCTAATGAAAAAAAATTTCAGTGCAGTTTGTTCTTTACAATTTTTTGTTCTTATTCACAGGAAAATTTCCCAACTCTAGAGAAGAAGCCATATCCATCGTGGATCTACGTAATAATCTTTCTGCTGGCTGGGGTTCCTAGTTTGGCTGTACCAGGAACTGCTGTTTTCAGGGCCATTCGAGACTACTGCTGCAAAAAACATCCCAGTGCTTCAATCCAACAACTAGATTCTGTATCTTACAAAGTCCATATGCATGATGAAGAAGTGAAGTCACAAAAGACTGAGAAATTTGACCAAAAGTTGTATACATGAGATCTAACTGAATCTGCTACGTCATAATTTTAGAGGCCCACGCATACATAAATGCCTTTCTGGAATTGGCAGAATATTGCTATAATTTTTGCCCTTTAAAATGTGCTTGTAAAATGTTACAGTGGTTTCATCTTCCAGTCTCCAATTTTGCATTCACAAATGAATTTATCAACAGTATTGATGAAGCTGAGATACTAAATTAGGGCTTACTGAATTAGAGAAATTTATTTTTGTTGGTTTATTTATAATTTACAATATATGCAATTTTACACACATTTTAATAATGCAAAATAAGATAAGAAGAGATAAAAAAAATAATGATGGTAAGAAAATTGTGTGCCATATTTGATAGTGGTATGTGTCAGGAATGTTTTGTTTTGTGCTTTAATATATTGATAAGCGTATTTATTTTTGTAGCAAATAATAACATTCATTTTTAAATGTTCACCCAAGCAGTCTTCATCAAAATATATGTTCTGATAAAGGATTTTGATTATGTTTCCCACAAGTTCAATAAATATTTGTCTATGCCAATAAATGTTCCTATTTGTCTCATTAATAATTCATTAACTTTAATTATTTGTCATTATTTAGTCACCATGACTGTGTTGTGCATTTTATTACTACTGCAACACTACTGCAGTATTTGAGATTACAGTTTACAATACAAGGTGTATCACATATTCTGTATATGTACTATATTAAGGAACTGTTGTCATACTATTGTGTGAGTTTTAATCATATAAACTACAAATAATAATAATAATAAATAAATAAACAAACAAATAAATAAATAAGATCAGTTGCCCTAGTATTTAGTGATGATCCATTTGTTATTATTATGTAGTATAAAATGCTAATGTATAAAACGCAAATACAACTATCTATACTATGTGCATATGTAAAAAAAACCAATACAGACTAATTTGCAAACCAAAATTAACAGACATACTTTTATAAAAAGTGTAATACTTTGCAGTGAAGTTCAATTAGCTAACATTAGTTAAAGAAAAAAAGACATTAAGAAAGAAAAGAAAGAAAAAATGTATAAATAAATACATAAATACATAAATACATACATACATACATACATACATACATACATACATACATACATACATACATACATACATACATACATACAGAATATAAATGCTATATAATTTATTAGCAAGTATAAATTAGTTAAAATTGTTAAATAATACAATAATATTTATAATAACATTTATTATTTCTAAATGAATTAGAAAATGCCTAATTCAACATTAATCGCAAAGTCAAATAATGATAACAACCGGAACCTTATCACAAATGTTTACAGTGTTATCTGAAGAGCAAAGAACATTCATTATATGTGCATTATATATGTCAAACTGAAAAGTTCAAGGTGTTGCACCCTTATCATTAAAAACATTACTTCGTAAATGGCAGCTATAAAACCTTCTTATACAATAATAATACTCATACCATTGATTTGATTGATTGTTAACTGATTACAAAAAAATTATCTGGGTAATTATGACACAACAATAAAAATAAACAAATAAAAATATAGGTACATTGGCATTATGACATTTAATGTTTCAATGTGTGTGCTTGAAATTAAGACCAAAAGACATCAAATTAAAATAGAAAATAATATAAAACATGTTCAAATAAATAAAAAAATGGCAAAATAGCACTTTTGTTATTTAAGTATAGGCCTACTGTAAACATTCTTGCAGCATTAGATTTAAACCTGCACATTAAAACTCATTATCGAATACATGTACTGTTACCCCCCTAAAATAAATAAAAGTTTTGCTAAACATGGCAGCCTGAAGCAAAGGGGTTTGCATCTTTGATGAAATATGACATGTTCAATAAAAAGAATGTGTAATAAATCCATATGAAATGACGTGTGTATTCAGGTTGATGTGTCAGTTTGACCTTAGTTGACATTCACTAAATCACAAGTCACTTAAAAAAGCAGATACTCTCAAACTGAATGCTTGCAATGTGGTTAAGTTTAGGATTTATTGTTGTAAATTAAAATCTTATTTAAGTTACAACTGTCATTTGTTTGTGAGCTAAATCTGCCCTACAAGCGGGAGCTGTTTAGACCAGCTGTAGCCTAATGTGAACACATGTTTTATAACCTGAATGAAATAGGTTTTATTTGAAATTAAGTATAATGTTAAAAATAACAACAACAAATGCATCTTTCTTCCTCACTACTATTAATGTTAACATAGTTTGCTGTGTGTGGGGTCTGTTGTTATATTGTACACTCTCAGAAATAAGGTACACGCTGGTACAAATAATGTTCCTTAGGGAACAGTTTTGTACCTTTGTAAAAGTTGTACCTTATATGGTACAGAAAAAAATATAATGATTAATAATGAATAATTTCCATATTAAAACAAGAATTATCATTTAAAAGCATATGTTTAAAGAAACTTATAAACATTAATTATTAGGTTCTATAATTCAAAACAAAACAATATGTATTGAAAACTAAACATTTAAGGCATTTTTGAAAAAAACGTTTGTTAAGCATTTTCTGATAAATACATTTTCATTATTGATATCTGCACCTTTTGGCGTTTTGGCATTTGCTTTCCACTACGCACTTAAGCTGGCAAAAGTCCTGCATATGCAAAGTGTTCATGCAGACATTTTACTATTGTAAAACTAATCAAACATTGTGCATATCTCATTACAATACTTTTGCATAATTCTATTTCTATTTTAAAATTAAGCAAATTAAATTAACTTTTAAGTGATTACAAAGATATTGTGTGAAAACTGGAGAAAAAAAAAGATTTATATTGTACATGGGAGAATGTATTTTTGTAACATTTTTGTGAAAATTGTTGTGAAATGTTTAGAAAAAAATATATATATTTTGATTTATGTTAAAGTATTTTTTATACTTTATTGTAAATGGAAAAAGTGTATTTACACAAAAATAAACTTTTTTTAAACATTGTTTTATAATGTATTTGATGTTTTATATTTACAAAAAATAAATTGATGCATTTTGGATATGGCAAAATGCCTTTAAATAGTTCTTGAAGAAACACATTTGACACTGTTAAGGTACAAAGTGTCTTGTCACTGTAGTGGTACTTTTATGGATCAGATTGATACCTTTGAAGATAACCCAGGCTCATTCTGAAAATGTAGTCTGAAAATGTAGACTTGTGGGTTTCTGGAGACCCCGAAATACGTCCCAGGAGGTACGTATGGCTTGCATTTAATTTATATATTTTTTAAACGAATGATACGGGGTCGGTATGACGCCGTTTCTTTTCGAGCTTACTAGCTGACCGCTCACCTCCATGTGGAAGGTTTTCCCGCAGCAACCAGTTTGTCCCGTTAGCTCATCGTGTATGTCGGTGGATTTGATGACGGGGTGTGAGTCCAGGGAAGAGTGGTTCCAGAAATCAGGTAAGGCAAAAACAGATTCCAAAAAATAAAGTGAACAAAATGAACAAGTGAACAAAAGGTTGCGGTTACTAAGGTAACCCTCATTCCCCGAGGGGGGGAATGGAAATGCTATGTGGAAACCTCCACTATGGGAATTTCGGCAGAATCCAATCATCTGAAGAGATTATAAACGAGCCAATGAAATGCCAATGAGTTGGCAGCATCAGCATGCACAGCTGGCGCTACTTACAATCAATCTTGGAATATAAGTGCAGCAAGTGCCAAGCTGAAACATCCTTTTCTAACTGAAGAGCCTTTCACACCCAACAGCTAAGTGGCAATCATTGGGGCGCAGGAACATAGCATTTTTATTCCCCCCTCTGGGAACAAGTGTTACCTTAGTAACCGGAGCGTTCCCCTTCTGTAGGGGAACTTCAATGCTATGTGAAAACTTCCACTATAGGGAAATAAATGGAAATATATTGGCTGAGTGAGCATATGGGATAGCCAGTGGGGATCGCACAAAGCAGATACCTATACCCAGAATGTGGGCTGTCCTAGGGCAACGCTGGCACATTTTACTGACCAAAAATGCCTCCAGATACCCACCCATTTGACCGATGCCAACGTGACGAGCAAAGCTGTCTACCTGGACAGAAATCTTAAAGATACTGAGTCGAGTGATCAAGCAGACCTCTCTTAAGAGAGATCTCCAAGTGGGTATAATTAATATCCACGTCTCGCACCTCTGGGAACTGGATGATGAGGCAATGTATTTCCAGCTCCCCGCCATCGCCGCATCCTCATAGCGGGGATGATTGTAATGCCCACCCCTCAGTGCGGAGGGGTCTTAGCTCCAGCCAACTGAAGGAGGATTGCATCACACTGATCTGGCATGTTAGGGGTTCTTCTCTGAGAAAAAGTATAGCACACAGCGAATAGACTCCACTTCAGGGCGTAGGCATGCCTTGTAAAGGGTGCCATAGTCTGAGTGATGGTGTTAACCACCTAACCGCTAGGTAGAGAGGGAGTGGAATACAGGTCCGATTGAGCCAGAGAGAGGCAATAACAGACCTGTTGCTCGTCCTCCCTGACTTTACACAGTATCTGTGCGAATAGGCTCACTGAAGAAATGCGTATTACGCATGACCCCCGGCCAGCTGTAGAGCCAGTGGAACTCTGCAGGGTTCGCCAAGTGGGGAACTCAACTGACAAAGTGAGAAAGCACACATATCTCTGTGTTAGAGAGAAAGGCACAGCCCATAACAGCTGCACAGTCGGGGGTGGAGTCTTCATTTTCCTTGGTGACACTGCCGTGAGAGCGCATCGACTGCATGGTTGAGCTCGGTGGGGAAGAATGGAATGCATCGATTCCACCGCGTATGACTCCGGGGGAGCAGACGGTGAGCCGCTCTTTTTGGGTACAATGAAGTACAGACTGTAAAACCCCCTCTCCATCTTGGCTGGAGGGACCGGCTAGGTTGCATCTTTTGCCAGGATTGCCGTTTCACAAATTGAATTGCGTAACCGAGTCTGATTGTGCCAAATGAGCCACCGCAACACTAATGGCTTCATTGGCACGATTGCTGACATACCAGCGGTGGGGCAGCACAGAGTGGGAGGGCTGATCCCGGGAGCGCTGTGGTCCCAAGGAAGAGCAGGAGGGGAGAGACTCACTCTCACCTTGCACCCAGGCTCCAAAAAAGGGGCTGGAAGTGTGAGAGAAGGGAGACCGTCCTCCCACACCTCGCGGACGACTGGCAAAGTGCACCGATCCTGCGAGC
The DNA here is from genome assembly GCA_903798205.1 of Danio tinwini. Classification (NCBI taxonomy): domain Eukaryota; kingdom Metazoa; phylum Chordata; class Actinopteri; order Cypriniformes; family Danionidae; genus Danio; species Danio tinwini. The sequence continues at coordinate 2,652,382 of CAIGQZ010001680.1, read as the reverse complement.
TGGAAGGCATATTGTCCCAGACTGGCAGTGTTAGGGCTGTCACATCCGGGGAAGGGAAAAAGTCTTTCCTGAGGGTTTGACGCCGTTCTTAAACGCCATTGGATGAAGAGCCCGGCCCCCCACCGGGGAATAAGCAAGTTCACTCTTCTCCACAAGGCCTTTCTCAGAGATGCTTCGCAGTCCGTTTACCGGACCTAGTGGGGGGGGGGGGGGGGGGGGGTGGGGGGCTTAGGGCTTACATTTCTGCTAAAGGATTCTGCCCATCGCATCTGACTGCACCGCCGTGAATTCCTTGGTGTATTCACCCCACGGTGTCGCCGAACAAGCCAGCCTTGAATATGGGCGAGTTAAGAAAGCAAACTTGGTCAACTTTGCGCATATCTTATGCCAGGTTCAGCCAGAGGTGGCGCTCCTGGACCACTGATGTGGCCATCGACTTTTCCAGAGCACACGCAGCAGACTGCTCGTACCCATCATCCGGGGACAGGAAACCACCGCATCCAGAAACGCACAGTCGGAGTGACGTCTTGAAACCGTGTTGCTCTTTTAGGAAAGTCGCAACAATACATGCCGCTTTGGAGGACTGGACCCAAAGAATGCCAGGCAAGGGAGAAACCCAGCTCGACCTTCTGCTGCTGCGTATCACACACTCTACACCGGGAGAAGCAGCCTGCTTTCTCGTTCTGTCGTAAGAGTCAGAGAAAATCCTCATTGACTCTCTCAGAAGCTACGTGAAAAGATCTGAAGTGAAAAGGATGCCTCAGCTTGGCACGCACTGCGCTTATATTGCAAGATTGATTGTAAGTAGCGCCAGCTGTGCATGCTGATGCTACCAACTCATTGACCTTTCATTGGCCTGTTTTTATAATCTTTCAGATGATTGGATTCTGACGAAATTCCCAAAGTGGAAGTTTCCATATAGCATTGAAGTGCCCCTCCCGAAGTGGAACTTATTTTCTTTTGATTCTTAAATAAATAGAAACTTAAAATTACTTGTAGTTAATATATATAGATATATATATATCAGGGTCAGACCTTAAACCCAGGTCTCTGGTGTGGAGACTGGTGTGTGTGAACCACAAGGACAGTTGAGTTGGACCCAAAACGAAAAACACTCCAAGAGGAAATCCAGGAAACAATGATTTATTAAAAAAATAAAATAAAAGGATTAACTTAGATTCTTCTAAAAAATGAGGTAGCAAAACATAACAACTTAGGTTCTTCTCAGTATGAGGTATATAAGATACTTTAACAGAATAATAAGCATACAAAGAAAAACTCCACGAGGGGAGAAAACAAACGAACAACAAGGCAGCAAATAACAGGATAAACAAAACAGTCTTACTAGACATAGCTCAGGAGATCTAGAGACAGCAAGGCAAGTACACGGGAACGGACTCAAAAACCGAGTGAGGAACAGAGAAAGTGACAACTTAAATACTCGGGCTGGAACAAGTCACAGGTGATCGAAATAAAGTAAACAAGAACACACAAAAAAGAACAAAGGCAGAGGGGGAACATGAGGACATCTATGGGAATGGAGACAAAGTGCAGGACAGTGACAGGACCCCCTCCTTTAGGAACGGCTCCTGACGTTCCTACCAGAACACCCTGGCCTCTGGGCGTGGAACTCCCGGATTAAACTAGGATCCAGGATGTCTTTGGCAGGAATCCAGGAGCGCTCCTCTGGCTCTTAGCCCTCGCAGTCAACCAGATACTGGAGTGAATTCTGGACCCTCCTGGAGTCCAGTATCCAGCGGACCATGTAGGCTGGCTGGCCATCGATGATCCTGGGAGGTGGAGGGGGTCTGCGAGGGGGGGGCAAAGGGAGAAGACAAGACAGGTTTTAATAAAGACACATGAAATGTGGGATTAATTCTAAGTGAATGAGGAATTTTCTGGACTCAACCCGGAGCGGAAGGTTCTTAGTGGCTAACCAGACTCTGACCAGCAAGGAAAGCGGGGGCCCTTCGACGATGGTGATTAGCCTGATGCTGGTATCTCAGAGAGGTTTGAAGGAAAGTGTTTCTGGCCCTCTTCCAGGTTAGTCGACAGCGTTGAACGAAGTGTTGGGCTGAGGGAACTCCCACTTGCACCTTCTCCTCAGGAAACAATGGAGGGGAATAACCAAACTGGCATTCAAAAGGGGATAGTCCAGGGGCTGAGGACTTGAGGGTGTTGTGAGCATATTCGGCCCACATAATGAAAGAAGACCAAGTGGTGGGGTTGTTGACTGCCAGGCACCGTAGAGTGGTTTCCAGGTCTTGATTTACTTGTTCGGTCTGACCATTAGACTCGGGATGGAACCCAGATGATAGGCTGGCAGTGACAGCCAAGAGTCTGCAAAAAGCCCCCCAGAATCTGGACAAAAACTGTGGGCCTCGGTCAGACACAATATCTTGGGGGGATGCCAAAAACTCTAAAAACATGGCTCATTATGAGCTCAGCCGTCTCCTTGGCTGATGGTAACTTGGGCAAGGGAATGAACCGAGCAGCCTTAGAGAATCTGTCCACCACAACCAAAATGACAGTGTTGCCCTGGGAGGGTGAAAGTCCCGTAATGAAGTCCAGGGAGAGGTGTGACGTAAGGGATGGAGCAGCCCCTGAGGTCGCTGGTGTGAAGGTTTTCCCTGGCAGCATACTTGGCAGGCCTCCACATAACCTTTAACATCTTCCTTCATGGAAGGCCACCAAAAGCGCCGTTGGAGAAATTCAAGAGTTCGGGTGTTACCTGGGTGGCAGGTCAAAGGGGACTGGTGACTCCACTGCAGGACTTGAGCTCGTGCTGATCGGGAAACATACAGAGCGCCCAACGGACCATTGCCTGGATCAGGTTCCTTGGTTTGAGCCTTACGGACCACTTGTTCCAGATCCCATTTAAGGGGAGCAACTATCATGGTACTAGGAATAATGGAAGAGGCAGGTTTTTCCTGGGTCTCGGGAGAGTAGGCTCAGGACAAGGCGTCTGGCTTGAGGTTCTTGGAACCGGGTCTGTAAGTCAAGATGAATTGAAACCTGTTAAAAAACAGAGACCATCGAGCCTGCCGGGGATTCAGTTGCTTGGCCTGCTGGAGATATTCCAGGTTTTTATGGTCTGTAAGAACCTGGAAAGAATGTTGAGCACCCTCAAGCCAATGGCGCCACTCTTCCAAGGCCAATTTTACAGCGAGCAGCTCTCGATCCCATACATGATAATTGCGCTCGGCATTAGACAGGCGACGTGACATAAAACACAGGGGTGTAGTCTTCCATCCTCATTCTTCTGTGATAAGATGGCTCCTACCCCCACATCTGAGGCATCCACCTTCCACCACGAAGGGTCTGTTTGGATTAGGGATAGAGAGAATGGGAGCTGAGGTGAATCGATACTTGAGATTCTGGAAGGCAGTCGCTGCTTCAGGGCCCCAGTCAATCTTGACTTTTCCTCCTTTTGTCAGTGCTGTCAAGGGAGCCACAATAGAGCTGAAATTCTTGATAAATTTCCTATAGAAGTTTGCAAAACCCACAAACTGTTGCACCTCTTTTACTGTGGTTGGAATAGGCCAGTTGAGAACATCCTTAATCTTGCTAGGGTCCATCTCCAGGTGACCAGGGGTGACAATATACCCAAGAAACTTAGTCTGAGCTACGTGGAACTCACACTTCTCTGGCTTGACAAAGAGATGATTTTCAAGGAGTCTTTGGAGAACCCTGCTGACATGCCCCTGGTGCTCTTCCACTGACTTAGAAAACATTAGTATATCGTCCAGATAAACAAATACAAATTTATTCAACATGTCTCGGAGGACATCGTTGATAAGTGCCTGGAACACGGCAGGGGCGTTGGTAAGCCCGAAAGGCATCACCAGATACTCATAGTGGCCTGTGGGGGTGTTAAAAGCCGTCTTCCATTCATCTCCTTGCCGTACCCGCACCAGATGGTAGGCATTGCGAAGTCCAACTTAGCAAATATGGAAGCTCCTTGCAGCAGCTCAAAAGCAGTAGCCATAAGAGGCAGGGCATATCAATTCCGAACAGTTATCTTGTTTAACCTCGGTAATCAATACATGGCCTAAGCCCCCCATCCTTCTTTCCTACAAAAAAGAAGCCAGCACCAGCAGGGGAAGTGGAGGCTTAGATGATGCCCGTCTCCAGGGACTGCTTGATGTAAGCATTCATCGCAGCCCGTTCAAGGGGAGATAAGGAGAAGACTCTCCCTTTAGGAGGACAGGAACCAGGGAGAAGATCGATTGCACAGTCGTATGGGCGGTGAGGTGGCAGTGAGGTGGCTCGGGACTTACTGAACACTGCCTTAAACTGATGATAGACAGTGGGAACTTGAGACAGATCTACAGACTCTTGAGGCTCGGGATGAGGGGCTCTGGGTTAAACAGGTAAAGTGACAAGAGGGACTCCAATCTAGAATGGAACCAGTAGACCAGTTGATATAGGGATTATGTCTGTGCAACCAGGAATGACCTAGAATGACCGGATACTCGGGAGAGTGAATAAGGTAGAAGGTCTCCTGCTGCTGATGTTTTGCGATGGTGAGTTTCAGGGACTGAGTGGCCTCAGTTACTTTGCTGGGTTCTAGGGGTCTACCATCCAATGCTGTTACTGCTTGGGGATGAGGGAGAAGGTGGGTAGAGATCTTGAGGTTCTTGGCCAAGGACAGATCAATGAAATTACCTGTATACAGGTTTGGGAACAGGAGCTTGGGACTGGCATGCTCTGACTCGAGTGAGTCTCCGTTTTCTCAGACGATTATCAAGACGAACGGCCATATCAATAACTGATTCAAGGTCTTTGGCTGGTTCCCGGGTGGCCAATTCATCTTGAAGAGTTTCAGCTAATCCACCCTGAAAGCAGACCCTCAGGCTTCGTCATTCCATCCACTGCCTGCTGCAATGGTTCGAAACTCGATGGCAAAGTCTGCAGTGCTGCGGGACCCTTGACGGAGAGTCAGCAGACGTTTGGAAGCCTCTTGTCCACTAACTGGGTGATTGAAGACCCGCTTAAACTCTCTCAAAGGCTGGGTATGACGTACAACAGCTAGTCTGGGACTGCCACACTGCAGAGGCCCAAGATAATGCCTTGTCAGTCAGAAGGGTGATAATGCAAGCAATCGTCGAGCGGTCAGTGGGAAAACTTGAGGGCTGAAGCTCAAAAGTGAAAGAGCACTGGGTGAGAAATCCCTGACAAGAACTAGGATCTCCAGAGAATGGCTTGGGGGG
>CAIGQZ010001680.1:2633268-2646769 GCA_903798205.1 Danio tinwini | reverse complement strand
GTGCTTTAAAAAGACAAGTGTAAGAAAATAAAAAAGCAAATAATAAGAATGATTAAAAACAGATAAAAATGAGTTAAATGGGTTATAAAAGTATAAAAAGAAAAGAACAATAGTGCGATCTGTCGGACATAGCACAGTGCTCATTCAGTAAAGGCACAGCTAAACAGATGTGTTGTCTGGATTTGAATGTGCCTAGTGTTGGAGCACATCTGATCATTTTTGGAAGCTGATTCCAGCAGCGAGGGGCATAGTAACTGAAAGCCGATTCACCCTGCTTTGACTGAACTCTTGGAATTTCTAGTTTATATGATCCTAGAGATCTGAGTGTTCGATTAGGTTTGTATTCAGTGAGCATATCTGTAATGTGTTGAGGTCATAGGCCATTTAAAGTAATAATACTTTAAAATATATTCTGAATGTAACTGGGAGCCAGTGTAAAGACCTGAGGACAGGTGTGATGTGCTCTGATTTCCTGGTTCTGGTCAGAATCCTGGCCGCAGCATTCTGGATGAGCTGCAACTGTCTGACTGTCTTTTTGGGAAAGCCCGTGAGGAGGCCGTTACAGTAATCCACCCTGCTGCTGATAAAAGCATGAAAAATGCAATTTCCAGTCTTCACTGGAAACAAAGCATCTGATTCTTGCAATGTTTTTGAGATGATAGTATGCTGATTTACTAACTGCTTTGACATGACTATTGAAACTCAGATCTGACTCCAGAGTCACACCAAGGTTCTTGAACTTATTTTTTGTTGTTTGACCCTTAGTGCCAAGGTATGTATTCACCTTGAGAACCTTATCTCTGTTCCCAAACGCAATGACTTCAGTTTTCTCTTTGTTTTACTGAAGAAAGTTTTGGCACATCCAATTGTTTATTTCATCAATGCATTGGCAGAGAATATCAACAGGGCTGTAGTCATTAGGCAGTAAGGCTAAGTAGATTTGAGTGTCATCAGCATGGCTGTGGTAGGAGATTTGGTTCTTTCTCATTATTTGGCTCAGAGGGAGCATATAAAGGTTGAACAGGAGAGGTGCCAGAATTGAGCCTTGTGGGACTCCACATGTCATGGGTGTCCACCTCGACCTATGGTCACCTATACTGACATAGTAACCTCTCCCTTCAAAATAAGATCTGAACCATTTGAGGACTGTCCCAGACAGCCCAACCCAGTTTTCTAGCCTATCCAGAAGTATGCTGTGATCGACACTGTCAAATGCCGCACTTAGATCGAGCAATACCAGCACTGTTAGTTTGCCTGAATCTGTATTTAGGCGGATATCATTGATTACTTTTATAAGAGCGCTCTCTGTATTTCTGTATTTTATAAGAGCGCTTATGTGCTCTGAAACAGATTGAAAATTGTCTAAACACCCCTTGGAGTTTAAGAACGTGTTAACCTGGTTGAAAACAACTTTTTCAATGATTTTTTCAATGAAAGGGAGATTTGAGATTGATCTGTTTCAGTCTGCCAGTTCTCTTCCTGACTTTAACAGGAGCAATGTCATCTATGACATTCTGAACTTTAGAGTTAAACAAATCAAGGAGAGAATCAACAGAGTCTGCAGATATGCTTGGTGCTAGCGATATGGCTTTCATAAACTGCTCACTAGTGTTCTCATTTATGCATCTTTTTCTGACAGAGACAGATCTGTCTTTAATGGCTGGAGTGATCAATATATCAAAGAAAATACAGAAATGATCAGATAGTACAACATCATTAACAACAGTCGATGAAATGTGTAGACCCTTAGTTGTAAGTAGATCAAGAGTGTGTCCACGATTGGTTGTGGATCCTTGAACATGCTGAGTCAGATCAAAAGTGTTAAAAACAGTCATGAGTTCTTTTACAGCATTAATTTCTGGAATATTAAAATCCCTATCGATAACAGTTCTGTAAAATCATCAATAAAAGTTGAAGAATATTTTGGAGGTCTGTAGATAATGATCAGTAAAATGCGAGGAGCACCCTTTAGTGCTATACTCAGATATTCAAAGGACATACAATATGATGTATAACTATGATTTCATCCTTTTTCTACTTGTTCATGTTGAATCTTCTCTTTAATAGTACATCAACATCTAAAATGCAACATTTAGGGGAACATTTTAAAGCATGCAAGAAATTATTCTTAATTTGTGTAACAAAACCTTATTAACGTTAACATTAACGTTATTTATGTTCATATAATAGTTAAGTTTCTGTTTTATTAAAATAAAGAACAATTATTCTGGAAAAAAAAATAGAATAGACGTTGTAGCAGTAGTCCCTAACAGAAATGAGATTAGAAATGCAATCTGACTCCATTGTTGCATGATGTGGACATGTTGGTTCTTGGTGAATAATAACTACATTTTACTCAGTGTCTGTTTTACTGTTAGTTTATTAAAACGCTAACATATTCAGCATATGTCACTATATATGCAACATTGTTCCCTGTGAGGGTTGTGTTTACAGTCTCTTAAAGTATAAACATAATTACATCTATGGGAAGTCCCCATAAAGATAGCTGTACAAGTGTGTGTGTGTGATACTTGAGTGACAGGATGGTCTTTTTTTGTGATGTAGGGCGTGAACGGTGACATTGTCCCCCCTCTCTGTCACGTGCTGTGGAATATGCTGGCTGCTTTTGTCAGCTTGTGACTCGTTCTGCTTTTCTGGCACTTTCATACAATGGTGCCCTCATGCACTGATGTTATCAAGCCACTCACAGTGCGACTGCTGGAACTCAGGCCTTATGGAAGCATCCTTACCTTGGACACATGGATAACGCAACCTTGAGACACAGCAAGTGCTCATAGCAAGGAGGACTCTGGGAGTCAAAGATCAGGTGACTTTATTTTTTGTTCTACCCATGTTTTAGTTTTTTTTTTCTTGTCCTGTATTTACATAAATGTATGAACATCATATGAAAGTCTGAGTGCTGGGCGATATGACAAAAATCTCAAATAGCAATATATGTAATCTCATATCGTGATAATGATATATTCACAATATACTATTCTATTTTTTTGACTAGAGTTAAAACATTATTTCTTTTTTACATGTTAAAGTATATACTCAGAAATGTACTCGCTCATACTGTATGTGGTCATACATCAATTTATTTAGAACTTTAGGTCAGGTCTTTGATTAAAAGTGTAGCAATATAAAATAAATGTATCGCTTACTAAAAATGTAAACATTGGATTTTTTTTTAAATTGTAATTTTCTCACGATTTTGTTATTCATGTTTCTGTCTGCATCCCTGTATTGGCTTGTAATATTGCACTCATATAAATTATGAAAAAGTATTACTGTAAACAATGCATTTTGTGACGCCTCAAAATAAACGATAGAGCATAATATTAAAATGATAGTCTGAAGAAACAATGCTAAATTAAAAAATATAAAAAAATGATGATCCAAAGTACCAAAAAAATGTAGAATGCATAAACCGTATTTGATAGGCCTTAATATTTTTTGGAGTGTATTTGTAATGGATTTGTACATAATAGAGCAGCAAAGCTTACAAAAAGTGTCAACATTTCTTTAAATCTCAAGGTTTGTTCATGAATGACTCTTATGGGCTGATTGTAATTGTGATTGTAATGTTGATGCAGGATGTCTCTGAGAACAGAAGGGGTCCAGTGTGCTGGTGTTGCTCTGGAGTTTGACAATGATAATGGCAGAGAATCACCTGTGGTCAAAGCCAGGAATATACCACGTATGTTTGTTTCTCTTAAATACGTGTTGTTTTTTATACTGTATTACTGCTTTATTATATATATATATATAAACCTACACTGTAAAAATCTGTTAACTTAACGTTTCATGATTCACATGTTTTTTCCCTTCACATTTATTTATGTTATAAATGGCAAATGGCATGTTGAAAATTCAACTGAACAGTTTAGCAAAGTGACTTTTATTGACATTTTAATAGTTTGAAGCAGTATATTGTATAATAAATAATATATACACTGTAAATATATCTGTAAATTAGCAGTTTTCCATATTTTGAGATCCATGTTTTGTTTTAAAGGGCACCTATGGTGAAAAATCTACTTTTCAAGCTGTTTGGACAGACATATGTGTAGGTATAGTGTATAGACCGTCATATTGGGGTGATATAAACACACTCAGTCCTTTTTTTTTTAATTTAACAACATAAAAACGGTGGACCAATTGGAGCTGTTTTGAGATCGACCGCAACCAATATTGATTGACAGGTGGCCTTTACCATCTCCTCAGTATGTTGTTTCACGTCCACCATTTTCAGCGTGTGAGTCAAAGCGACGTCACCAAAGAAACATCCTTGCTCTATTTTTAGATGTAGGGCTCATTGGGCTCAACATTCACCACGTTATTGCTCTTCTTGCCGCCAGTGTTTGTAAGTTTTGGTGTGTTTGCATACATGTGTACTTTTCATTGTCTTCCTTAAACTTCAGCGGTTTGCATTTCCGGCGGTCACAGAAGCTCCCTGTCATCTTAACTAGGTGCAGCTGAAAAGTGTGAGCGCGCTGCCTCACGTGCTCGTCCCTCCATTGGAAATAATGAACTAACGACGCGCAGCGCCATGCATTTCGCGTTGTCGCGAGTGAAAGTGACGACCGTGGGGTTTGCTCACTATTCTGCCGCCTAGGTCGCCTCTATGGACGCGCTGGCCCTGCTCAGGACACTGTTCAAATGTCTGCCATGCCACATAGCGTTATCTGAATATTTGTATTTTAAATAACATGCAAATGTGCGCGTCTGGTGTGCCGCGTCATGGCTCTGAGCGGCGCGTCCGGTGTATGACGCCCTTTAGTTATAGCCTCAAGCAGGTCAACCAGAAGTGCCGCTCGGCAACACACAGCGTCGCGACACACAGCGTCGCGACACGCAGCGGCATGCTTTTTGGAATTCTAAACATAAGTTTCTAACAGGCGACACACCGGCGCTGCAAGTGTGCGATACTTTCAACTGTCATGTGCACGCCGTGTCGCGGTGCATCCGGTGTGTAATGCCCTTCAGTCAAAGTTAATTCAGTGTGCTTTATTAGTCTTGGTGTAGGCTACAAGCTCAGAGCTTTAAACTAGCACACAGTTGGCTGTAAAACTATACAAAGACACAAATGATTTGTACTCTCTGCTTGGTCTGTGTCTGAGTCGTACAAGTACAGCTGGTTGTACCTGGTTGGTACACTCATGTTGCTTCTCTCTTGTCTGCCTGTCTATTACACAAAGCGGGGGAGCTCTTGGCTCCGCCCCCTTGTTAACTTGGGCGGGAAGTCGAAACTAATTTTCATGTGAAGCAACACGCCCCTAAAACAGCAAACTGTGTACACGCCCCCAAAATGACACTTTTTAACACATCATAATAAAAAATCTGAATTGTGTTTTGAACTGAACCTAAACTGGCACACTCAGAAGAACCATAATATTAATATTACATCTTAAAAAAGGGGTAAAATAGGTGCCCTTTAATTTGTTTTTTTATTCTTTATTTAGCCTTTTAAGTTGCATTATGGGACCTTAATCTTTCTTCCAACAACTTTTAACCTTGAAAAGTTTTTTTTTTTTTTTTAAACTGACTTTTTTAACAAGTCATATTGTCTGGGTTGGTGTTGTATATTACGGTACAAAAACCATGTAATAAGCTGCCGGTACATTGCCAGACTTATTTCTCTTTATATTATTTGTTACACATTATATTATTTCAAACAACTAAAATGTTAATAAAAGTCCCTTTTTTCTACATCAAAAGTTGACAAAGCAGAAATTTACAACCCATAAGGCAAATTACAACTGTAAATAAACTAAAAATATTTGTGAATCACCAAATACGGAAACTGTTAATTAACAGATAATGTTTTACTGTGTATGGTTATTAAATTGGTAAAATAACATAAAAATTACTTGCAGTTTATTACCAGGTAGGTTTGTTATCATGTCAAACTATTTGAAATGTCAATTACAATCATTTATTTTTCAAACTTGTCAATGTCAACAGCTGCATAAATAAATGAAAAAAAAAACATGAATCACAAAATACAGAAAACTGCAAATTTACAGATATTTTTCTGTGTATTGTGGTATTGTGTATTGTGGTATTTCACTCAATTTTAAAATTTCATGAACTGACATTTTTAAACTCCTTGATTGCATTTATGGATGCAATCAAGGAGGATGCATCATATATTGGATGCATTTATGTATACAAAGCAAGTTGTTAATCTTTTAGATGTCACATTTTCTGCTACAAAAAACAAATGTAAATAGATTAGATTAGATTCAACATACTGTAGAGTGCATGGTATGGAAATGCAGTTAGAATCTAACCAGAGTGCAAATCTTAATTCTGCAAAAAAATTAAATATTATAATTAATGTCTAAATTTTCTATACAATGTTCCTGGCACTATCCAAAAAAAGTGTTCAAACTATATTTGAACTATTGTTTTGTTCAAATATTTAGAATAACTAAGTGATAAAAAATAAAAGATTTTTTTAGTTCATGGCTCACATGACTAAATTAAAATCCTCAATTCTCCTTCATCGCAGTGTTTGAATCGGTTTGAATGAGGCTCCCTTAGCGGACACTTTAAAGTCACGCAGCATTTACATAAACATTTAATCAGTTTATAAACAATTTAAATAATGACATTTGATATTAAATCTTAATTTTTAAACTTATTTTTTTGCTTTAATAATAACCTGTTATATTTAAAACGTCTTGCAGTTTTTTTATGCTAAACTTTGCTTTTATTAATAATTATATTTTTATTCAGTGCCACATTCATTTTAAATGTAAAAAGTGTTAAACAAAAGTACTTATATCAGGTACAGTAGCTTACAACATTAAAAACACCACCGGGTGGGCCATCGGCCCGACAGAATTTTTAGAATGGGCGGTTTGCCGCTGGTGCGCCGACAGCGGTCCACTCGTATCAAGCCGCTGAATTTGTGCCGCCCAAAAAATGCCGGCGGTCTGCCAACTCATTGTTTGCTGGGTAAATGCAAAATACAAAAGCAACCAGCTAGTTCTTCAATGTCGTACTGTCACCTGGTATTAAGTTAATGTAATGTGTCTCAGTTCACTTGTCATCTGACCACATGTGAGCTTGAGTACATGACTGTTTGCATCTGGTGTGCTCTAATGTGTCTCATGATCATTTGTGGTCAGATTTTGTTAAAACACTTAACTTTAAGTTAAAACACTTAACTTTACTCTCAACATTACACACTATTGAATGATATGCTACTGTATACAACGTATAACAAGCTGGAAAGGAATTGGCAATACACCACCCCCATGGTTTGGTTTGATTTGGTATGGTTTGGTTCTGTTTGCTGTGGGAGCGGGGCTCCTTGTGCGACAGCATGTTAAGGATTACTAGATAAATTTTTGACTTATTAATAGCAATAATTAAGCTTAATATGTTTATGTGCTGGGTTTACATGTTCTTCTTAGTGTAGTCAGCTGATTAAATTAAAATAGCAAACTTTTCAGAAACAAGCACTTTACCATACAGTGCATTTTTAATGTTCAATTGACCATTCGCTAAGCCCCGCCCTCCTTAGTTACTGTTGCTACGCCAGTCAAGCTTTCGTGCCTGGCACAATCTATTACAATATATATGCGCCGGTGTCAGACATTGCCTGGGATATAAGTCATTTTGTTGAACAGGTGAGATATCCGAGAAAGCCAGACAAAAAAAAGGACTGCAGTATGCCTTACAGGTGTATATTCACAACTTAAAACGCAAACAATTAGAAAATAATCATTGCCTGCCCTATTACATAGCTTACTGTATTTGTTTTGTAAATTGGACCGCAAAATAAACCGAAACTAACGTTATTCTTCAGGCGAAAACCAAGGTGAAAAATTATGAAGAGAAGAGACAAGTACAAAATCATTTTTGGCATCGTTTTTAAGTGCTAATGATGATGTAAAGTCGTCTATTTATATAAAATATTTAATTTTTTCCTGGTTTTACAGACCTGTTATTTTAGTCTAAAAAGCATTTTACTAAAATGCAATACCCAGTGTCTTTCACTGACATATTTGGCACACTGATAATATTTTTCCTGAGACATGTTTATAAAAGTTATGTCCTAGTTGAATTAATCATAGTTTATTATAAGCTCCAAGTTCCGCATCTCAAATGTAAGGACCAGGGAAGGAGACTGAATAAGGGAATAATAAAGTTTGGGTTTGAGTTTTTACAATAACCCAATATTTGTTGCCTCCCTTTTTCTTATGTTTTTTGCATTAATATAATTCATATTTACATTATTTGCTTATTGATTTTATTATTTATGGATCAATCTTTGCATTCATAATAATTGTTTTGTTGTTGTTTATATTTTTTTGAGTTTTTAATTCGTATAGAATGTATGGCACCCTGGGCAATATTTATTTTTCAATAAATATAACAATTTATTTATATGTATTATTATTAATATTATTATACAAATATTATTCTAAATAAATAACAGAAATCTATCCTAAATGTTACTGGAAAACAATGTAAAGACACAACTGGAGTTTTATGCTAAGTAATCCTTAACAGGTAATGAATTTACTATTTGCTAATGCTTAACAAATGGTTCATAGTGTGTAGTTATTATAAAGTATCACCGAATTATCTGTTGTCTTAGACCCGACTCATGGGTGAGAGTTAATGTCTTACCTCCCTCACTCATTTCTCCTTTATAGCCATGCTTAGTGAAAGTGACATCATCTCATATTACATGAACTTTACATAAACTTTGCAAAACTTGCTGCATGCCGACACCTCTGCACAAAAGGCTGTTACTTGGCGCATGAGCGGTGCGTATTTTATCAGCGTACATGCAAACAACCGAGATTCACACAGGATCTTGTGTGAGGTGAACACATGCATCAGTTTGCTTTGACCAGAGTTATTTCAGCTGCACATAGAGAACGCGTGCAAAAGATGCCAAGAGTAAATGGCAATCCCAGAATAAAGATGTTAGGGGCCACTCTAAATTAATACGCTTGCATGAAGTAAATCGTATCTCAATGCTTTTACTAGAGGACCATTTTTTGGTAATATGATTGCTGTAGTATGACTAAGGCTTAAATAGAGCAGTGCTCATAATATTGAGCGAAAAGAAAGAGAAAGAGACAGCTGTGAAACATAAGCTGCTTTGTATTTTTGTAGGAAACACAGTTTAGATATTTTTTTGGGTAAGCGGTGTGTGAGTTATTGCCATCTATCAGTGAATGTGTCAGGAATATCAAAAAACAAAACCAACTCCGCCCTTTTTGCGCCCCTCACAGAGCTTGATCCACGCTGGCATTTCTCTCCTTGGGCTTTAGGTTTTGAAAAGGGAAAAAATTCCACCACCTGATGAGATTGCGAACTGAAGAGCGAGGGTGAGGCTGAGAAAGGCGTTCGCGGAATGAAAAGAGGGAGGGTGGGGCATTTTGGAAAGGCACTTTATATCCCAGACTCAGAAGAGCATGTACACTGCACAGGTTGAGCCCTATGTGTGCACGTGCCTGCCACGATTAGTGTGTGACGGTTTTTGGGTGTGGCTTAGTGAAGGGTCAATTAAGCTACAAAAACATACATATACAAAGAAACAACAACACAATTATTAGCCCTCCTAAGAAATGTTTATTGCTTTTCAAGTAGTTCACTGTATATTTCTCCTATTAAGTTTTCTTCTGGAGAAAGTTTTGTTTTAGTTTGTTTTGGGGAAAAAGTTTAAAAATCAAAACTGCAATATTATTAGTCACATTCTATCAGCTACTGAGCAAACCACCATTGTGCAATTTCTTGCCTAATTAACCTAGTTAAAAATATAAATGGCACTTTAAGCTGAATACTAATACATTGCAAAACAACCATGTACTGTCATTATAACAAAGAAAAAATAAATTAGTTATTATAATTATTAAGAAAACTATTACGGTTTTTAAAAAATGTAATAGTTGCATATTTTCAAAGCTTTGCTTTAAGATTATGTGCCAATTTTTTTTTGCATTGATGCTTGATAGCCTACATCCTCCACAGAAAAAGCAATAGTGATGATGTAATGTAAACAGTTACTCACACTTACAGAATGTAGTGTGACATTACTGTCAGATCCAATGTAAATATACTGTAGTCGACACAACATCATTTTTAGTTTAAAAGTTTAGCAAAACATGTTTGTAAACAAAAAGAAAAAAAAAACTGCCATGGATCAACATAAAGGGATAGTCTAACCAAAAGGTGTCAATGGTTACAAGTTTCCAGCTTTCAAAATATCTTTTTTAGTGTTTCACAGAAGAAAGAAACTCATAAAGGTTTGAAATGATGATTGAATTTTCATTTTGGGGTAAACTGTCCTATTAAAAGCACCATAACATTCCAAAAATCTAAATAAACTTTTCAATTTGGCAATAAAAGATTAAACAGATGAAGCCAACAAAGAACCTTAATAATTAAGAGTGCACCTGATGTTTTCATCAAACAAATTACCCTTGTGTCATGCAGGGAATATTGACTTTATATATTAAGTAAATTTATTCTAACCAGATTGCATATTCTTTTCTGTAGCTTTTTAAAAGATTATTTATCATTAAAATCATCGCCTTTTACAGTGTGTTTTTAGGAGCATGTAAACTTTGCTTCATGGAAACTATTGGGTTTAGAGGAGTATTATAAAATAACTTTCATTTTGGGGTGAAACATCTCTTTTAAATTTAAGGTAATTCTAAAGACGTTGTGTTTAGAGAAACACTATTTGTGTGCAACCAAATCTTATTTTTTGCTGTCTGGTAAAAACAGTCTGCTTATTCTACAACAAATGCATACAGCGTGCAAGAAATCAATATTTCAAAACCCTTTATCATTTAGGATCAGCCCTCATCTACCTCAAGGGCCCCAAGTTCCTCATCTATGTGAGTGGAGCGTTATCTATGTGGGTAAGGAGATCTGCAATGCTGGCACACAGTAAGCAGGGCATGAGCTCTGGCACAGTATTTCTTTTTTTAATCATACTATAAGAAGAGCACACAAAAGATGACAGGATATTTCGAACTGATTGTCTCTTTCATGTGCCAGGGTGATCGCATGTGGCATTTTGCCATCTCTGTCTTCCTGATTGAGCTGTATGGACATAATCTACTGTTAACTGCCATCTTTGGACTAGTGGTGGCCGGATCTGTGCTCTTATTAGGGGCCTTGATAGGAGACTGGGTCGATCGCAACCCAAGAAACAAAGGTAAACGATGTGATGCATTTTTGAATGTCAGTTTTTTATTGATTAAAAAAAAGTTCAATAGAAGGGTACCAAAAATGTTTATTTATAATAAGCATCCTAATTTTATCTGTATTCTTCTCTACAGTGGCCCATGCATCCCTTTTCATTCAGAACATCTCAGTGACTGTCTGCAGCATTGTGCTTATGTTGGTTTTCTCATACAAAAAATGGATTGAGGAAATCTGGGATGGGTGGCTAACTGTAAGTCTCTCTTTTATTAATAACGTTCAGGATTCATGTCTGTCCAGAGTAGCACTGTGTACCTTCAATCTTTCTCTAACCCCTGCTGAACATAAGCATTCCCGCTGCTATGACATAGCATACATAGTAACTTGTTGCATCACACAACTCACACAAGGTGGTTTGTTATACGGTGGTGATCATCCTGGCAGATGTGGCGAACCTCGCCAGCACCGCTCTCACCATTGCCATCCAGAGGGATTGGATAGTGGTGATCACAGGCTACAATCGTGGTCACCTCGCAGGTATGACATTTTACTTCTCTTAGCATAATGCTAATATGTTAATGGAACTCACAGTGGAAATCAAAATTAGCAAACAACGTACAATTTCCTAAATTTTAACACCACTGCTTAGTGGTGTTTGAAGTTATTTTTTAAGCATTTTCAAGAACTCCCAGCTATTAAAGGGATACCAATGTACACCCTTGTTCCAAACCTGTTTGACTTTCTTTGAGTTTGTGACAAGGGTGAGTTTTGGGCAAACTGTCCTTTTAAACAGATACAGTGGGTGACACTTTAAAAGGAGCATTACCGCCGCCAGTGGCACAGCCACTGAACTATTAAGAATGTGTTTTTAGGTATAACCGCAGTTTGCGACACAAAGGGACGGAATGCGAAATACACAGAAATATACAATAGCTGTAAATACACTGCTACTTGTGAATGAAGATGAAACAATAAAACAATGCATTATAATTCCTTCATTAATTATTAAAAACATGTTAACAATCAAATTTTCCATTATTCCATTACAAACATTTATTTGTTCAGAATGAAAGACATTTAAGTAGCTTTTATTAAACACATCTTGTCCTGTGTTGTTTTAACAAATGATATTACAATCTGCATATTTTGAGATTTTTTTCATATTCTAAATAAAACTAAATAATTAAAAAATCTAACATTCTTTTTACCCCAATGCAATTTAATAGGAAACTATAAAGGCTAAAGAACTTGATTCTGTAACACTTTATAATAACTACACACTATGAATCTAAAAGCTACCAACTAATCTTAAATACAAATGGTTTGTAAATAATGCAATACTGAATTTGGTAATAAACAATTAATATGTAATAAAGTATGAAAACATTATTGTTAAGCACAATATAAATGTGCTTATAAGTCAAGAAGACAGCATGTGTAGCTCTATTTATAAACTGCTTACTAACATCTATTAATGTAGTTAATGCCTAACAGATAATGAATTAACTATTTGATAATGCTTAATAAATGATTCATAGTGTGTAATTATTATTGTGCTACCCTTAATTCTAATATTTGCTTAATTTTTGCAGTCTAGGGCTATGCTTCTCACCATGTATTGTATATTTTCTAAAACATACAGTATAGTGTAAAAGCATGTTTATTACTAAGAAAACCAAAACAACCAAACACATTTATATTTTTAATTGAACACATCACATCACATAAGGTACATATACAGTACCGTCCTATCTAGTATTGTGAAAAGGCAAAGCTGAAAATCTATGGTTTAAGCGCCACCCAGCGGTCAAAAGTTGCAGGCGCACTTACTACTGCCTCTGCGACAGCAAGCACAGCGGCAGAGGGAACATATTGAAGTGGTGACATCTGTATATGGCAGCGTAAATGGAAATGTTTATCAGAAGCACTTTCAGCAACATGCTGTTACTCATCATTCAAGATAAGACATCAATTTCCATGCAAGACAATAAGCCCTGTCACAGAGCTAAATGAGTAAAGCAGTTTCTTGAAGCTGAAAACACTAAAATAATGAAATGGCAGCCTACAGTCCTAATCTAAACTTGATTAAAAAAATCTCTGGAATCTGGAAAATAGTTGGCAACAAAGTTATAACCAAGACACCCACTACAGTCAGTGACCTGTGGATAAGACAAAAGAGGAGCGATCAACCTCTCAGCAATGGGACAGACTAGTCTTGTGGTGCAGTTATTCAAGGCAACACTTCCTGCTCATTTCCTTCAATGATGAACTTTACATTATTTATATATATATATATATATATATATATATATAT
>CAIGQZ010001680.1:2592680-2613448 GCA_903798205.1 Danio tinwini | reverse complement strand
ATAGATAGATAGATAGATAGATAGATAGATAGATAGATAGATAGATAGATAGATAGATAGATAGATAGATAGAAAAAGAAACTTTCCAGTGACTCCAGTGGCATTGATTTGCTTCACAAAAATGAGTCATAATAGAATCATGTTCTGAGAATATACTGTATGTGTACAGTGTAAGGGCTAGTTAACTTGTACACAGGGCACCTAACCACAAACAGTTAATGCGGATAAAATTAGGGCTGCACAATAATAGAAATATCTGATATTGCAATATTTTATTTTTCTGCAATAATTATTGCAATATAAATACAATTTTCCAAGATGGTTGGAATAACTCTATTTGACAGTTTTCTGGGGAGTACAACAGTGAAATTGGGGAGTGGGAGTACAGAAATTGAATAATCGCAATGCAAAATATAATTTTCTTACTTTGTCTCGTTAAGTCTCACATTAAGTAAAAATATTGTTTTATTTTCACCTTTAGAAGAAATAAATCAAAATAAAGAATTTTTCCTTAAACCATGCAAAATTATCTGCCAATGGGATAAGTAAAATAATTTTATTTTTACTTTGAAATGTAGATATTTAAACCAGAATCAATAAAAAAATTCTAAGACATTGTTTTTTAGCATAAATCATGTAAATTCTGTATAATACGGGAATACAATTAATCTTTGTAACACCTCCAAACATCATAATCTTTTGTTCCCAAAAGTTTTAAACTCATGCAAATGATAAACCTTCAGTCTGTGATGGTTAAACTTAGCAGTAAGTCTACAAATCTGTAAATGTGTTCTGTAGCTTGCATGTGTTATGGCAAGCCTGATCCCACAAAGAATGATATGTTTTGTTACAGTATGTATATACTATGTTACGTTTTGGCAGTTTAGTGGCTAATTCGTACGAATTTTAAAAGGAGGCTTGGCACCCAACCCCACCCCTAAACCCAACCGTCATTGGGGGATAAGCAAATTGTACTAAATTGTACGAATTAGCCACTAAATTAAAAAGTTACGAATTGTTGTGAGATTGTGTTGGTCCTTTAGACTCATCTTTGCATTTCTTGCTACGTGACTATTGCAGATGTGCACATTGCGATATTGATGCTGAAACAATAAATGGTGTCAATAAAATTAAAGAAAACCATTGCTTTGCTCCTAAATCTAAATATATATCACCAATCAACTGTTTAGAAGAAATTGTCTAATTTGATGAATCATGCATATTCTCCAGCTAAGCACAATTCTGGACTAATAGATGTTGTTTATGAAATTGATTCAAATAAAAAGTTTGTAGAATAGTTTTCTTCAATAAATGCTTCAATAAATCTTTAGTTTAGAACTGAAATGGGTTGCTGGAAATAATTAAGAAATAATTATTTATTCAGGATTATTTCAAAATTTTGCAATTAACTATTGTTTATATAAATGGAGATATGAAAACCAGAGCCACCAAACTATTAGTAGTAACAGATATCATTCTTAATAAAAAAATAGTTGTCTGTATTAGTTGGAAACTTTAGTATCACCACATCTCGTATGTGCTGGTTTTGGAGAACTAGATCTGTTCCTCCTGGGTCAGCATATATAGCTAATCCGGGAACTTCTTTCTTGTTGAAAAAAAAAAAATAACAGCAGTCAGGAAAGCACCAAACGCTAATTGTAAACGTAAACTTGACATAAACTGTAAGCATGTTCCTCAAATCTGATTGGTTGATGCGCACATGAGAAGATGAGCAAAGATGTTGATCCAAAAGCATGTCATGCATTAATTTCTGCCGCTCATTGCTGTCTATCATGAAATTAATCTAAATATTGTAAGTTCAAAATAGTTTTAATTTAAATATATAGTGTGTCCCAGTACACAGTATTTTTTAAATTGTGATTTTTAGATACCTATACTCATATTTAATGTAGACTTTTGATGTTGAAAATGTTATTCTACAGTTTAACAAAGTGAGTTTTTATTGACATTTTAGTATATAGTGATACATAAGTTTGTGGGCTCTTTTATTGATCTAGGCGCAAAGTCTAAAGCACATGGCGCAAAAACATTAAGGGCATGTCTGAATGCAGTGTTGTTATTTTAAGGACGAAAAAAGATGGTTTGCGCTGCAGTGCATGGTCTAACAGGGTTGTGCTTATTCTCCTAATGAGGTATGGGTGTGTTTTGAGCATAATGTGCATTAAACCAATTAGAGTTTCATCTCACATTCTCTTTAAGAGTTGCGCCATGGCACATTTGCTATTTACATGGCAGACTTTGTAAGTGGACAAACTGAACACTTCACTAGCGAGAAAACAGTTAAACAGACCATCTGCAGCACAAGGATAAAGAATGAGCCTCCTCCATTCGGCCTCTTTACTTTTTCTTTACTTTTACTTTTACTCTTTACTCCTTTACTTTCGTGGATAATTAAACGGTGTTGTACGCACTCCACTGAAGACATCCATTAGCCTACATATTTAATTTTGTTTGTTAAGCGCAAAGATTTCTTTCAAAACTATTTCTCAATACAGTTCACATTTCCTGCAAATGAATAAATGAAGGATAATAACCAAGTGTGGTCAAAAAACTAAGTTATATTCAAACACACATCCTATTTTTCATGCCCCATATGGTATGCATACATCTCCAAAATTAAACTTGTCTTTATTATAACAAATATAAATATGCATATAATAAATATTACTACTACTAATAATAAGTTTATACAAATGCAAATTGTCATAAATAAACTGAAAAAAGCCCCCCGAGATGAAGAAGGCATGGAGGCAGTGGTTTTTATATTTATGTAGAAAATAATATTTTTTGTAACATTTTTTAGGACTTTAGACCAGCTTTTAGTTGGTCAATGACGCAGTCAACGTGCTAACTAGGGTCGGGTCGATAGACCCAATACACACCAATACACACTAACAATGCGCCTTAAACCTGGTTTATACTAGACGCAACCGCTAGTTCGCTTGAGTGCGCGCTGCAAATGTCACGCCATCGCGGTGTAAGTGGAAGTTCGCTTTGTGTGCGCATGATATCATCTCGGGCGAACAGTGTGTGCGCCGCCGCGTTTGATTTGCTTTGAATATGAACCACTTTGAAGAGATTTTGTCTGAAACAGTACGACACTACACACATCTTTAAGATCCATAATCGTAGAGATAACAAGATAAACAATAATTCTTGGCTAGAAATTGCAACAGCCGTGGGAAAGGAGGAAAGTTTTAGTTAAAAGGTTTGTAAAAACCCAGGGATGAGTTTGTTAAAGCCAAAAGACGCCATGGCAAAAGTGGAGACTCGGGTACACAAATACAGAAATATGTTTTCCACCAGTCATAGGTTTTACACTGATGTATATATTACAATTTAGAATTTAAAACAATTTAATAGCTACAAAACTATAATTAAGAAACAAATAATTTATTTGATAACTGTAAAGGAATATTTGAACCTGTCTGTTTACAATATACTGATGCCCTGTTTTTCAAGGCTTTATTGGTGATAATGGTAAGGAATGTCGGACCATTATTGCCTTTTTAACTTAAGTGTAGAACAGAAACTAGCAAGACAATAATGTGTGAATTGTGGAGCAGGCTAAAAAAAAACCAAAAAACATCTGTGTTTTTAGTAAGTGTACTTTTATTTTTTGCTTTTATTCTTGCCATAATAAAAATATATATTTGTAGAGCAACCCATGTTCTCCTGTCATTAATATTTTAAAAAACTTTAATTGGTAAAACTGTCTGAGATATGAACAAAAGCAAGTGATGCTTCAAATTTGATAATAAAAATCTTGAATGGTTATAAAGATCATTATAATTATTAAAATAACTTATAAAAACAATACAATTATTAATAATAATTAAAAATATTGCATGATATTAATGATATGACATAGTTCCAGAAACTTTCTACTTCTCTGTTTATCATTCTGACTTTGAGGTCAGTTTCTTTTGACTGCCCCCTGTCATTTTAAAGAATATCACAACGGCAAACGCGGCAAGTATAAAAGCCTCTTCCGTTTCTCGAGGTGCACGCGCAGTCAGCGTGGGTGCGCGATTCGGCGACAGGCGAGAGTACAAATCCAGCTTTAACATACCTCCTTTATAGACCAGCACACCTATGAGTCCACAAAGTGGTGCAAATGGATTTACTATTTAAACAACGTGGCACAAAACTTAAAAATCAGGGTTGTGCTTGTCTGAAAATAGCAACAAATCGTGCCAAACACGTCTTGCGGCGTGTGTATGATAGGGCCATTTGAAATAACAGAATATGTACTGACAGTTTAATACAAGGTTTTTGTAACGTAATATACTACACCAACGAAGACAATATATCATTTAAAACTATGAAAAATTTTAATAAAAGTCACATTTTTAAACTTTTCAAGGGTTAATTTGTTGGAAGAAAGATCAAGGTCCCATAATGCAATTTAAAACATAATTAAACAGGGAAAAATAAAAACATGAATCCCAATATACGGAAAACTGCTAATTACAGATATTTTTTTCAGTTGATAAAAAAACTGTAACAAATTTTTCACTAAGAAGTTATAACCGTCCAAAGCTTGCAGTTTGTCACTCCCACCTAAATGGATCAAAGGTTTTTCTGTCATATATCTGTCATATACTCGTATTTCAGTTTCTCATCAAATCTTCTGACCAATCAAACACTCTATAATATCTGACATGTCCCGCTCCCTTAAGCTGCATTTCATTTGCTTTTCATTTGCTGTGCTTGAGCTATAACCACTCTCACTGACAGATGTGTGATAAAAAAAAATGAACTGCTATTGTCTGTTTTTAAAGAGGGACAGAACAATGTTTGCCTTATCTTTATTTTTCAGTTGAGATTACAATGCCAAACATCGAATAAAACAAAATGCACATTTCAAAGCACTTCACGGAAAATTAGCTTGCTTTAAAATTGAACTTGTGGTTTAAATTGAGACTTTGCACACACACACACAAAATAAATTATTACTTTAAAATGAGCCTTTTATTTATTTAAATTAGTCAATCAATCAAAATAATCTGCTTTGCATTCATGATTGGTTGCTGGTCTGTGCAATATGCAGTATAAATGTCCCCTATCACATTGTTGTTTCACAAATTCTCTACATGTGGGTTAAGAGCTGTTTACACTAACAACAAAAAATGACTTCACTGTGTTTCCCCAACAACCCACATGAGTCAATTAGTTAAAATACACAATGAGCAATGGACAATAAGGCTTTCACTGTGGTCTTCAATGTTTGACTTTGGTTTCTTTGGAAGCACAATGTTGTCGGTAACCTTTATACTTCACAAAACTCATGCATTTGTTTTGGTAATATAATAGCTTTTAATTCTTAGTACAGTTGGCATTTTGCTATGTAATTGGAAAAAAACTGGTTCATTTGGAAAAATTATGAATGACATGAATGAGTAATTGTTTTATGTAATTGTCATAGCTGATGTTTTAAGATAAGAATCAGCAGATGACGTGTACTGTTCAGTACACAGAGCTGCATTGTTTTTTATGTTTAACCTCTTTCTGTCTCTGTTAGATTATATCTCAGAAGCCGCCACCTGACTCCGTCCTCTGTTCGAACGCAGGACAGACTAGACATCAGGTATATATCTTGTTTTTTGCTTCCTGTCGTTGCTTTCAGCACCTCAGTAACTTCTGGTTGTTCATGAAAATCTGTTTTTTTTATGGGGTCAGATGGCAAATTGTTTTTTGGATAGAATGAAGTTAATGTCAGCACTTATTTTAGGTAATATAACTTAAACAAGTATGTTAGGATATAGCTTTCTAAATAACTGGGAGATTGCTTATATTATTCCCAACTATTTTCTTTTGGTATCCTATTTCTGTATAATTAAATTCTTAATATATTGAGATCTCCATGTGGCTTTATGAGCATAAAGTAGATTTTTTCCCTTTTAAACAGGAATGTCTGCAGAGCAAGAAATGTTGGGGCAAAATGTGTTTTGTTTCTGTTCATCAAAATAATTGCATATACAGCAGTGGGGAAAATAATTATTGAACATGTCACCATTTTTCTCAGAAAACGTTTTTCTAAAGGTGGCGTTGACTTGTTTTTTCACCGCGTATTGGTAATAACAAAAAAAAAATCATATATGCAAAGAAAACAAATGTGATTAGATTACAAATTAAGTTATGCATAATAAAATGAATTGATGCATAGGAAAAAATATTGAACACATGAAAAAAGTGAGGTGTAGAAAGACAGTGAAAGCCCAGACAGCAGCTAAAATCTCTCAGTTCTTCAGCAACCTTATATCCTTCATCATTGTAAATTAATGTTGGCTGATTCAGTCCAGAATCTACATTACCAGGATGATGAAGATCAAACCAGGGTGGACCTTTCAGCAAGACAGTGATCCAAAACACAGCCAAGGAAACTCTCAAAGACTTTCAGAGAAAGAAAATCAAGAATAGCCCAGCCAATCACCTGACTTGAATCCAATAGAAAATACAAATTAAAGATCAGATTTGATAGACGAGACGCACAGAACCATTAAGATTTTTACACTCTGTTGATGTCTGTGAGTCGTCTTTAAGCAGCTATTACCAAAAAAGCCTTATATATATACAGTATTACTGTAAATGTGTTTCAGTAGTTTAGTACTTTCTCCTTGTGTCATTTCATTGTTAATACTATTACACTAATTTGTCAGTTTTTATTTTTTATTTTATTTTATTTTTATATTTATATTGTTTAGGTTTTTAATAAAATGTTAACAGCTCCCTTAGAAATAATATTCCCAGGAAAAAAATGTTCAATACTTATTTCGCCCGCTGTACATACTGTACATGTTTGAGTTCCATAAACATTCTTATTATGTATTAAAATGCCTCAATATGATTTTAGGTTCTGGTTATAGCGAACCTTTATTTTGGAATGTGTCATGTCTAAATTTGAGAAATCTGAGATTTACCCATTGTTTTAAGTGGTTGCAAAATCAAATGTGGGTCACTTTACATACAGTGGATATTATTGCATTTAAATACTGTTGAAACTTGTAACTTGTTTCCCTTCAAAGCATAGAACACACCTGTAAACATACTGAAATTGTCAAGTTGCAGCATGTTGACTTGCATTTTCATAAGACACTACAGTATGTTTCAAATATTTTAAGTGGTATTTGGAAGAAGGGAGGATTTGGTACATTTTAACTACTTCTGAACCTACCAACAAGTTAAACATGCAGCATTGTTACTACATGTTAGAACACTGAGATCTCAGGGTGCAACGAAGATGAAGATTCCAAAAGGAAGGTTTCTTAGGTGCCACAATCTGACATGCACCGCAAATAAAATGCTTTTCTCAGTTTTTCTCTTGTTTTTAGTGCAAATATCTAGAAATCTTAAATCAAGAAACATTTTCTAAACAAGCAAAACATATTCAATAAAACAATATTATATTGCTTTCCCATTGGCACATTATTTAGCTTGTTTCAAGGAAAAAAAACAATAAATTGTAATTATTTCTGAAAATAAGATACAATATATTATAGATACAATATACAACATATATATATAGGTTTCAACTGTATGCAGAGTGACTCACTGTTTTTGTTTGCTGAATATGTGGACACACGGTTCAACAGCCACTTTAATATCCCAATATCTGTTTAAATAAAGCATATAGGGCTTTAAAGTTTATCTTAACAACATTTAGTTACCAACAAATATCAAAACAAATATTAAAATAAGTATAATAATTTTTGAGTTTACAAGGCATACAAAACCTAAGGAGAAAAATGCTTAGTTTTTTTTTTTTACCGTCATCATTGGTAATGATAAGGGAACAAATTACTGAAGTCAACATCATTTACTTATAGATATAACAATAATCTCTCTTTGAAAATAAATTAATGTTGCCGCCGTTCAATTTGGCAATTTGAAAATTGGTCTTAGAGTAGATGACCTCTGCAAAATAGTGGGTTATCCAGTAAATTTAACTTCAATACATTTATATATATTATTATATATTAATATATATATATTTTGTTATGCCACATTCTGTTTGCTCATGATTAAAAATGTTCTCTGTTTTGTGAAGGCTTGTGTGAATAATGTACCATGTGCTGGCCAAGCATTGAGGAATGCTGTCTTATCTAATTGCCAGGATAACTGGAAAACACATGTTAAACTGGCCAAAATTATCAGGTAGGTTTCATTGCAGTATTGTGCATTGTATATTGAAAATATAGCCTTAAAGGGATCATGACATGACAAATGGTCTCAATTTATTTATTTTTTTGACATGTAAGGAGTACCATTTAAACATGATACGAGATTTGGCTTAATCGGTCAGCAGATTATAAACAAAGCATATATTTAATGTAGCTGCACATTTATTTTTTTTCAAACATGACCCATTTAAAGAGAGGAGTTCACCTTAAATATAGTCATCATTTGCACATCCTCTAGTTGTTACTTCTGCTGAACACACACACGGATGTTTTTATATATGCAGCTGAAAGCAATATTATAAGTCCTTTGAAATTTTTGAAAGTTCTGTTTAATGGAGTAAACATAATAGTTAAACCACACCCTATTCACTACAGACATATATTTGAAATTGTGAAATTATTTTAGAAAATATAGTGGTTAGTGGAATCTTTTGAAAAGCTTGAATATAATTTTTTGCAAATGCTGAACATGAGAGCACTAAATACCTTTAATGAATGTTTTTAGTGTGCATGTTTCCAGACTGAGGAGGAAACGTCATTTATCAAATTAATCTGTCATTTATGGGGCTTCTCATTCCTCAACACATTGTCTCTGTAACACATTGTGTTGCCTACTTTGGTGTGCATATGTAAGCAAGCTTATTTTGCAATGTTAGTTTGAATGATCAGACAACAATACATGCATACACCTGCCCAATGAACCCTTAACCCACAGAAATCAAGAAAGTGATTGATAGAGGACAAAAAAAAAACAGACCTGTAACCAGGGGTGTGTTTTGTTCATATACTTGTTGTCCATTTGCCCAAAAATGCATTTTATTTCCAGGTGTAAACAAGGTTCTTAATTTTGACACTATACTGACATTTCGTCAAAATAAAACCAAAAATAAAAACACTGTAAATATGTGATTTAGCCTACCTTTTGGTGAAACTACATAAGTGTACTTAAATATACTTTGGACTGCAGTTTCTAAGAAAATAAATGGTATGGGCAGGGCTTGACATTAACTTTTTTGATCACCAGCCACTGTGGCTAGTAGTTTTCCACCGTTACTAGTTACTCAGCATTTTCCATAGCCACAATTTTGTTGTTGGGAAAAAAAATACATGCATAAATTTGACATTGGCATGCTAAAATTACTTCATTTAGACTTTGTGTCTTTTTCCACTTGCCTCCTCGTTCATTAAACTGTTTTTTGTTTATAAGCTTACTCAATGACCATGAGCAAATGGGTTATGCTTTCATAAAAAAGTGTTGCATTGCAATTTCAGGGCTCAACACAATAAGGATTAACTTTTTTTTTCTCTGGCCACACCAAACTAATTATTTTCTTGCCACAAATTTTAAATAATGTGTCAAAACAAGCAAAATACTGCTGTATACATACACTTTTTATTCAACAAAACAGCTGACAATTAAAAATATATATATATATTCTCACGCATCTAAAACTATGCACAGCGATCTGTTCTGGCTCAAGATCCCAGATCACCAGTTAACTATGCATACGACAACATATTTAAGCAATATTATTGTAAAGGACAATTATTATACTATATTAACAAAAATAACAGCAAGCAAAAAAAAGCGGGTAAAAACATTCCGTGCTCGTTAATAAAAGGAAGATGCCACACACACGGTTAATGCTAGGCCAATTAATAATCTATTTAAAGAATAAAGCGAAAGCGACAACAACTGCTGCTGCTGCTTACAAAGAATCTTGAGCCCTTGAAGAATAGTGGGTGCACGAGCATCGCACTAGTTTTGTTTCCAGGCACGGTTGCTTCAAGTGAGGAAACGGCACAAGAGCTTTTAAACACTCACGCGCATCAAATTATCTGTGAGAGCGACACTAAAGCCCTCATCAGTGAGTGAGCAAAGCCTGTCTCACCGTGCGCGTGATCCTTTCATTCATTATTCACCTGTTTTCTTTTACTTACTCGAAAAGCTGTTTTTGTCAGTCGTGCTGGTTAGCCAGCCAAAATGGTTAGTGGGAGTGGCTGTCTATCCCGCCACAACTGAAATCTACCCGCATTTGGCGGGTTGGTGGGAGTTCATGTAAAGCCCTGGGTATGGGGCAGTATAACGCAACCAAATTGTGTTCCTTTTCACACTAATGATATTTACAGGGACATATGAATGAATAAAGATTATTTATGGGTAGTTATTTGCACTATACCAAATAAATACCATAAAACAACTTAACAGTGTCCATGATTTGCAATCAAATGTTTGCCCCACTTATTTATCCCCATATGAGCAACTTTTCTAGTCTGGTCAGTTTGCTCAGTAACTCATTTTGTATAGTGTTGCACTTTGTAAAGCACAGTTCTACAAAAGAGATAAAAAAGTAGAAATGGCAATAGTACACACATCCTTTACTCGAGTAGAAGTACATATACTCATGTTTAAAATGACTCTGGTAAAAGTTGACGTACTAACTGCACTTTTGTACTCAACTAAAAGTAAAGAAGTACAGCCTGAAACATGTACTTAAGTAAAAAGTATTCATTACTATACCTGTTTTAGTTTTACGGTGATAAATACACTGCATGTATACATCTATACAAAATAACTTACATTTCTAATATGTTTTTGTATTGTCAGCTGTAAAATAGCCAAGCAACATCACTCTACAATATTGTCTACTGCTCAAACACTAACACTGCTCAAAATGTTGCCCTGTGTGTAATCACCTGGACACAAAACTTAACTTTATGGTTCTTAGGAACAACAGCTGCCATACTTGTTCGTATACTTTAAAACAGAATTCTGTAGGCCTATATATTCATAACTAATAATTGTCTTGAATTTAACACTTCATTTTGTCCAAAACTTATATATATTTTTTCTTTTGATTAAAATAAACAATTGAATTTGACTACACATAATTTTTTGCGTTATGCTAAAACTGCTTAATTTTCTTCAAACAGCACACTCTTGCAGCTCATATGATTGTACTGTTAGTTTTTTGTTTTGTATATTTGTTTTCATAGAATTGTGCATATTTTATTTAATGGATGAAGTCATTAATGCTGTTATTATATTTTTGCATCATCTTTTTTCACATGATACATTTCTGATCATTTGCATTATATTTTATTCATCACCCAGTATAAATATTTTTGATGTTCTAAAATATTTAACTAACTCTCTAACAAATTTAAATAAAGACTACAGCGTATATACATGTTAAAAACTATAAACCGGTATATATTCTGTATTAGGAAATATGAAATTGTTGGAAACAAAGGAAATACATCTCAATGCATAACATAATTCTTAAGTATGTAATTGCTTCAGTACTAAGTGTACAAACGTTGACAAAAAAGCACATGATTGTTAAAGCTTTTTTTTTTCACTGTATTAGATTGGAAGATCAAAGAAGTAGATACAATACACCATGGTCAGAAGTGGACAAAAGACATTAACCCCATTTAAATGTTTACCTGTTAAAGTTGTTTAACTGTGATCCGGTCAACCAAAACATATCTTATTACACGGTATAAACAGGACATCAGTCATAAACATGTCTACATCGCTGACTTCTTTTCATCATCCACGTTCACCACTCTTTGCGTGACCATGATAAGCATAATAAACAAGCCTACTTACGTGGTCAAAGTTTAAAAAAACAGCGCAATGCAGCACACAGGCGTGCGCGTTAACCAGAAATAAATTGACTGAATCAAAAAGGCGTTCAAATTGTGCAGTGACAAGAACTATTATAGATCCCGCCACAAAACACATTAAAACAAAAGTAACGAGCCCGGTTTAAAAATGTACGGAATAGAAAGTACAGATATTTGTGTAAAAATGTAAGGAGTAAAAGTAAAAAGTTGTCATAAAAAAATAGTGGAGTAAAGTACTGATACCTGAAAAAATCTTAAGTACAGTAATGAAGTATTTGTACTCTGTTACTTCCCATCTCTGTAAAAAAGCAATGTAAAACTAAGGTCGCAGTACACTTTACTTCATTTGATTTCTTTTAGTGGATTTGTCATCTTAAACATGGAACGAAACATACCCAGAGCAGTGTAATTTATGTTTTGCAAAAAAAAAAAAAAAAAGAAGAAGGCTGAAGCTTGTATTTTTAACTAATAAGACTGATTTGAAATAAACAGGTTTTATCATCATTTGAAAAACATTAGTGGGATAAAGTGAACTTTATATTTCAAGTTAAGAACTTTTATTTGGTTAATTAATAATTATGCATTACATTTGTAATGTTACAAATCACATTAGTGACATTAACAATCATTTAACACCACATTTTGCATTCACATTTAAAATGAATTGGAAAAACAAACTATTTTATAAATAATACTTTTTCTAAAAGCATTTTCATATTAGTTTTATTTTAGTTAATATAATCTATAACACCTTTAACACTTTTCTTTGTTTGCTTTATATTATCAGGAGGACATATATTGGTATAGAGCTGGTGGAATGGCTGATGGACCATTGCGAATTCATCCAGAACAGGGAAATAGCTTCCAAAATCTGGAATGTTCTCCTAGATTTGGGCATTCTGCTTTCAGGTACACAACCAGTGCTGTAAAAGAACAAAGCAGAGACACAAGTTAGGATGATTTGTATAATATTTTTGATTAATATTTTTATTATTATTATATTGTAAGGCACTATATGCATTTTCAGTTTGTAAAACAGCCTTGTACCCAATGTGGTGCCTGACCAGAACATACTTTTACAGTACATAAGCTTTGTCTAGACAGCTCTATGTTGGATGTTTAACCCCATTGTGCTCCTGTTGTGTCCAGTGGAGCAGAACAATATATTTGAGGACTCCAGGTCTTTGTACCAGTTCACCTTTAAGGAATGTGAGGCCCAGAGCTGTGATTTCAGAAATCAGGTCAACTGGCGGAGTGCAGTGCATCTGCTCCTTCAGCTGGTCCCACTTGAGCAGCTCCGTGGTGAAACCCAGAGGCGGTGAGCACATGGTTACACATAAAGCTTAATGATGGTGTTTTAAACATTTTGTCCTACAGGGGTGTAAAACTTAATAGCTTTTAATTTACCATCCATTGCTAAGAGAATGTGCCCATACGCATCAACAGCCTTTACTGATAACCTAAGCAGAGCTAAATGTATAGAAAACAGGTATTTAATTACCATGTAAGTTGCTAGCATTTATTACTTGAAGTTTTTTTCTGGCTTGGGTCCCAAAAGAAGCAAAAGTTTTACTTTCATTCTAGAATCAGTGTTGATCCAGTTGATCCAGAATGTTTCATTTTATTTAGTTTTTACATCTTACTAAGTTTCCTGTGTTCCCAAACTCTGTCTGTAAATTTTTCATCACAAAATACCACATTTGTTAGTTATAGTGCTGGGCGACGATTTTTCAGTGATTAATCGCGATTAATCACTTTCTTATAATCAAAATTCAACAAAAAATTCAGAAGTTTTTTTTAAAGATCTGGGATTTGAAAAAAGTGCAATAACACTTTAAACAACTGAGGTGTGTTTTATAGCAGTATTTAGTGATAATTAAGTGATCATTACATCAGTGGTTCTCAGTTTTTTCTCTTTACACCACACTGCTCTCAGATAACCAACTCGATATATGAGAGATTTATGCATGAACTGTGTTCACTACTTCCTACTAACCTGTGCATAGGAAAAAAATAAAATAAATAAAAAAATAAAATGTATTATAATATTCATCAAAAGCCAAACTTAGTATTTGGGGGAGTAGGTTACATACAAAGTCAATGCAAATGCACAAATATTGGCAAATTTCCTCCAGGCGGCAGGAATGAAGCACAATGCAATATGCATTTGCTATGAACATGCAGAATTCGCCTCAATCACTTCTCTCTTGTAATGAAAAACATTCCGCTAGTAAAGTACCACTAGAATATGGTAAAATGCTAATAGAATGCAATAGAAAAACCACAAACAGGTTTTGAATTCGATTGTGCGGGTAAAAAATTACATAGGCAGGTAGTGAAAATTTGGGCGGTTTTGCAACGGCACACCCCCAGACCCCCCACCCACCAAACAGGTCTTCACTGATAAACCAATCTCCCAAAGAGATACCATCTCCCCCAGTCTTGACTTATAAACCGATTATGACCACCACCCACCAGCATCACCCCACCCCCTCCCGTCCTTAAATTTTGAACTGCATTTCAGCGAGTTTTGGATCATTTTTGGGTCAACTACATCTGGCAACACTGGGTGTGAACCAAAACCATCAAGTTTCCCACTCTTGATGAGTAAACAGTGAATTTTTTTTTAAACTGAACTATTTCTTTAAGCCTTCTGTTGTCTGTGTGGCATTCAGGTCAAAATTGACCTGCCTTCACTAAACTTCTAAAACAAAGCAGATACATTTAATTTCAATCTTCAAATCTATTTTGGATGAAGAAACAACCATCTTCATTCACAAACTGTTTTTCCCCGTCATTGGTGTGGAGTTTTCCATCAATGTTTAATTGCTAATTAACACTTGATTTTAATTAAAGTAAATGGTATATTTTGCATATGCTAAAAGTACCTGCATAACATTTTTACAGTAGTTATTGAAGTTAAAGCAGGTGATTCTTATTGTGTGTGTGTATGCGCCAGTAGTATTTCTGGTGTAATAATAGTTTTATAGCTGGTCTGTCAAAATTGACCCGAAGGACAACCATTGTACTCTAAATGTGTCCAGCCTTCATGAAATCTTAGGATCATTTTAGCAAAAGCCACCAGATTTTAAAATGAAAACGTTGTTTAGGGTTTCAGCTGTTAAAATGGTACCCGGATAATTTTTTGACCCGTAAGTCAACAGTATAGGGTTAAACATGCAAAATGTAGCTTACCATTATCTATGTTTTACAAAAATCCGTGACAGGGGTGACCACTGTGTTTAAATATCGACTTCAACTAAATATCAATCTTTAAGACCAATCAATTCGGATGTTTCTATGTGCGTGTGTGTATTTCCAGGCTTCTCCAGCAGATGTCTCTGTGACAGTGCGAGTTTGAAAACAGGACAGACAGATGGTTTTGCTGCAGGCTCTGTCTCACTTTCAGATTTTCAGACAAACACGACCTGTTCATAGCTCTTCTTTTGACCTTGCACTGTCTGTCAGAGCACATCTCATCTCTTCACAAACGTGTCAGAAGAAGACACGGCCTATCCGTCTCTTTTCACTGCCTCTGCGCTTTGTATTTGAGCTTTTATGATTGATTGTCATCTCCTAACGTCTGAGTTCTGAAACATCATTGACAGCTCCACAAGAAGGTTTAAAAGTTTACAGTATCATTTATAGCATGTGCCTAGGATTAAAACTCATTAAGCACCAAATGCGAGTAAAATTTGTGTTGGCAACAGTGTAATGAAAGATACGACAAAAGTCACATCAACAAATGATTTAACTGTATGTTACAGTGAAAGTCTGAGAAATCAAAATAAAATGTTATTTGTTTATTTTGTTTGCACATATAGTTATTTTTAGGTGAACAATTGATTAGTGCAAGTTAATCCACAAAAAAAAAACAATAAAAAACAACAACAACATTTGTTTAGGTAATCTTTCATTAAAGTCTGACTATTTGCTTCCAAGTTTGGAGTGCCAGTTTTCTGTTGATGCCATTCCCCTCTTACGGTTACTTTGCTATCAGGGAATGATGTGCGAAGGAATGCCCCGCCCCCTACTCAATATTCCATTTCAGTTGGAAGTACATTAACATACTGCTATAAAAGTTTGTGCAACTTGTGGTTCACGCAGACTTTAACTAATTTTATTCAGCTAATCAGGATAAATAAAATAAAAAAGTTTAACATCTTAATATTTTAGTCTGTTTGACTTGCGTGAATTGAGATGACTAGAATATTTAATATTTATTTTAATATAATTTAATATATTATTTTTATTTTTTTCAGAAGTATTTTTTACAAGTTACAGTATTTGAAATCATCTTACAGTTATCTGCAGTTGGTCAGTTGTTTATTGGTAACAATGCGTTTAAATGGGATTATCAAATCATAGATTTTGAGGTGTAAAAATGTAATATGATGCACATAAACTTGAGCTGCTCTGTTTTCAGTAAATGATCCATATGAAGTCTCTGTAAGAGTTGTTAATAACATGGATTTGAAAATGCTACATGCACTAAACGCCTTCTGAAGTTTGTATTGAGTATGATTTATAAATCACTTGCCACTAAAAGTGATGCATTACAAAAGAAAGTTTTTAGATGTATAGTTGTGTATTGGTTGTATTATTTTAGATCTATCAGTTGTGTTTTAATCGTATAAATGAAAAGTTTTATTTTTATTTTTTTATATAAATTTAATTCATTGTTTTGAAATACTATACTACTACTACTACAACTACTAATACTACTACCAATAATAATAATATTAAATTTTCTATCAGATTTTTTTCTCATATGTGTTCCACCTTTTTAATTAGAAACAATGTGTACATTGTTTAATAGCTGGTTAAAAAAAATTATTTTGAATTGAAATTACTTTTTTTTTATTCTCTGTTTCTAGCTATTCGTCATAAACAAAGCATAATGTTTTATTAAAATACACAACTTAAAAAGTTCACAAAATGTAAATCTATTTACAAATCAAAATTGTATTACAAAACTTCATTTTATTTTAATTAATATAAGAAAAACTACTGTAAAATTATCTACTTTACAAATTGTAAATTTAAAAGTATGCATGCAGAAACAAATGTATATATTTAAATTCATAAAAAAATATATAAATTTAAAAAGCAAATAAGTTGAAATTATTATGACGAGTAAGAATTAACAATGCTGTCCTGACCGGACCCCACTTAACTAGATCAATGACATTTTGTTCTTTGGTAAACAATACGTAAGCAGGGGGTCAGTGGACGTAAATGAAGGCCGAGCTATAGGTCGTGTTTCTCTGCATCATATCCTGTCTGCTGGGAAAGTCGGTCAGTTGTGTGCAAATGGTTTTGTCTGGGCAGGATGTTCATCTTTAGTGAGATTGCAGCTGTTTTTAGGTCTCTGTCTGCACTTCTCTATGACCTGATTGAGCTTCCGAGACTCAAAATTATTTGTATCTATATTTTGCAATTTTTGTGAGTTATGTAAATAATATAGACCAGAATCAGTGTCTCTCAGAATTTTTTGTTTAAAGTTAAGTTATTTTTATAGATTTTGGACAGTTTCATTTGATATTTGAAAAATGTAAGTAACCATTCATTAAAAATGAATAACAAATTAACATATTTGGGGTATTTATATTATTCTTTTAAGCTGTGAAAGGCTGCATTTGTTTCAAAATAAATTATGTAAATATGGCATATGTATGGTGTAATATTACAGTATTTACACCCAACCTTTTATTTTTTTTTATTGTTTTTATTTATAAATATATAGATAATGTAAAAATGTAAATGTAGTAAATAAAACAAAGCATGGTACATGACTGAGATTTTTTTCTTTAATTGATTTTTTGCTTTGTAGCTGTAAAGAAGATGAACAAAAAACACCTGATGCATGTAATCCAGTTCTTCAAATGAGAGCATTGGAGCATTTCACCTCAACAGTAAGTCAACTATATTACATTTTTTGCGTCTTCTATCATTTCCCCCAATTTTAAATGGATTTACACAAAGCAATATATCTTGTCAATAGCTTCAGATATTTTGAAGAATGTTGGCAACCAGTAATCATTGTTGTCCATAGTATTTGTTTTTCCTGCTATGGATGTCAATTACTACAAGTAATTAACAAAAAAATAAATATTATTTGTATTTTAGTATATTTTGGGGTGTTTTTACATCAGTTGATTGATTGTTTTGTTCTGTTTTGTACTTGGTGCGGTTCACTTTCACACAGCCAAGTTTCTAAACGAACAAAAATGGCTAGAACAATTCACATGCGAAAAACTTTTGTCACATTGGTCAGAGTTCCACAGTTTATTTTTTTAGAATCCTGCTCAGCTGTCATGCATCCTTATTTTAATTTATGACAATGAGCAATAAGACATTTTAAACAAAACGTTGCGCTTTAATTTTAAATGGTGATACCCAAAGATTCACCAAATATAAATCAGGCAGAGATGGCAAAAGTACACACATACTTTACCTAAGTAAAAGTACAGATACTCATGTTTAAAATGACTCTGGTAAAAGTAGAAGTACTGACCACAATTTTGTACTTAAGTAAAAGTAAAGAAGTACAGCCTCAAAAATGTACAAAAGTAAAAAATAAAAAGTACCCATTTTAAACACTGTCCCAAAGACATGCGGTGTAGGTGAATAATACTGTAGGTAACTAAATTGGCAGTAGTGTATAAGTATGTAAAATGTTTGTTGCCAAATTTATGAAATTAGCCAAGCAGCATTAAACCCTGCAATATAGCTTATAACAACACTGCTTAAAAAGTGGCCCATGTATCATCCTGATGCAAACTCACAGCGTTCATCATGTAGTTTTGCTGCTGTTAGATCAAAAACAACAGCTGCCATTCATGTTGATACACTCTAAAAATAATTATGTAAGCCTGTCTATCTTTATAAATAATGTCTTGCATCTTACACTGAATTCTGTTTTTTTTTCTTTTGCTAAAATAACTTCTTATCATATTTGAGTGCAAACAATTTTTTTTTTTGCATTAGGCTAAAGCTTTTTTATTCTCTTTAAAGAGCAGCTCTCATACATAGCCCGGTATTTTAGTTTTTTTCCATGTATTGTTGTTATTTTTTTTAATGGATAAACACTAATTCTGTTACAGTTTTTCTCAGTGGCTTTGGTGCATTTCTCAGATCAGAATTGAAATTCCCAAAACTCCCTGTTCAGTCTTTAGATCATCATTGTGTCACATGTGCACATCAGAAAAGCAGTTTCTCATTATGAGCAAGTTCCAAATGCTTTTGTACATCCATGCAAATGATTATGTGCAGTTCTCTGATGTTTCCTATGTTATCAGTTGCTTATGTCATGTTGATCAAAATGCATTATTTTGGTCTCTGTCTGAATAGTCTCACAGCCACAACATTTAATATCTTGTTCATGACTTAAGTCTTTACATGTAAAATGGCTGAACAAGTTGTCAGAATATTTAGTCATAATGCGTTTTTTTATACATTTCCATTTGACTTTTTGCTCTAAATCTGTCTACAATTTGTCAGTTTCTCCCAGGTAAATCTTGACTTTTTCTAATGAAGGTCTAAAAGGAGGTTGTCCTATGTTCACATTTTTACTTTTGTTTTTTTCTTTGTGCTATGTGGTATTGTCTTTTCCTTTCTGTATCACAATGACATGATCTGGCAACAAATTACAGTACAAACAGCCCAAAAAATATTGCCATAGTTTACACCAGAACAGCGATCCAGAGTACACTGTTATTGACAGCATGAATACTAAGTAATTTGACTGACTTATCCATACACAATGACTTGTCATTCTGACACCACTGACAAGTTTATTGACACAGAAGTATAGTTTTGAGAGATGAACTAGGATTTTT
This sequence comes from Danio tinwini, assembly GCA_903798205.1. Taxonomy (NCBI): domain Eukaryota; kingdom Metazoa; phylum Chordata; class Actinopteri; order Cypriniformes; family Danionidae; genus Danio; species Danio tinwini. The sequence continues at coordinate 2,593,770 of CAIGQZ010001680.1, read as the reverse complement.
CTAGTGACTGGCTTTTGCAGGTAATCCATGGTGTTTTGCTATTTATACGTGTTTTGAGAAATGCACTTAGGCCTACTGTTTTGCAAATTTCAATTCTGATAAAAGAAATGTGCTAAAATGACTGAGAAAAACTGTAATATGTTTATTCTATGCTAAAAGCAACATTCACAGGCGCGACTACAACCTACAGAACATGTGCATGATCTTTTTTCACGTGATGAATTCAGTATCTTTTGAATTATATTTTTATTCATAAATTGCCCAGTATAGTTACTTTTGTTGTTGTAAAATATTTGATAAAAATATTAATTGAAGACAACAGTATTGGCCTATGTAAAATCATAAAGTCAATAAAAAAATCTACAAAAAAACTTAAAAAACATAATAAATTCTGTATTAGGAAATATGAACTCATCAGAAATAAAGGAAATAAACAGCAATGCATACATTTTTTATAAAGTATTTGATTGTTTTAGTACTAAATGTACAAATCTTTACAAAAAAGCACTACTATTCGCAGTATTAGAATGAAAGCCCGTGCAGTATGATCCGGAAGGTGACAAAAGGCTTAAGCATTTAAACTGCATGTTTTTAAACTGGAATGTGTCTGGAATGTGTCATGTTAAATTCGCTGACTCCCTCTGTCACATCTGTGTAGTCATCCTTGCCTTTCTCATAGTAATGTTCATAAACTAGCCGATGTATGGTGCACGAAAAAAGCAGGTGCAATTGCGCAGGCACGCAATAAAGAGAAATAGACTGATTGCATCAAAAAGGCGCTCATATTATTGCGCAATGACAAGAAAAAATATAGATCGTGCCACCAAACACATGAAAACGAAAGTAACAACCGTGGTTTATAAAAATGTAAAGAATAGAAAGTACAGATATTTGTGTAAAAATTTAAGGAGACCAAGACTGCAGTTCAGTTAATTTTTCTTATGGATAAACAGTCTCATTAATAGTTCAGCATGCTTTCACTTTCATATTTGACATGAAACACACACTTACCAGAATGACATCCCGCCATACTAATCATTCTCTCTTCATATAGCCATATAAATATATATATATATATATATATATATAT
>CAIGQZ010001680.1:2497870-2528868 GCA_903798205.1 Danio tinwini | reverse complement strand
TATATATATATATATATATATATATATATATATATATAATGTTATATGTGTGTGTGCATTTTTTTATTCTAAGATTCTGGTGTGCATGCTGACTGATTATAACAGAGCCGAATGAATGAATGCAGGTCAGCAATCTTCACAGTTAACAATATAGCACAGTTGGCCTCTGCTGTACATCACACACCTCCTCATGAAAGGCCAATGATTAATTAGAGAGGCATCAGATGGAGAACACAGAGACTATAAAGCTCTCTGCGATTGCCTGTTTAATCAGAATAAGGTGCACATGGACGAGGATGTTGTGCACTTTTATTTCGATGAGGGAATCAGTAAATCACGTCATGTCAGTCTTTAATGTTAGTGCTGATGATTCGGCCTGATCTGAATGAGAAAAGGCCTTTTTACGAGCGCTCCTCACAGCGGGTGGGAGATGCCATCTTGCAGTATTGATATAATAGCACATTTATATTTTGGGTGATTCATCCTTTTTTTTTTCTCTCTGTCTTTCAGCACGGTGGATGAATACTCTCCACAGAGGAAGGTAAGAGTTAAAACCATCTGTTTTACTACCTGCACTGAATCTCAATGAAGGCACAGACATGTGCTGTTTGTTCAAACTACTTATTTAAAATAAGCTGAAACAACACAATTCTTGAGTTTTTTTGGGGACAACTTCAGTGGTTTATGTTCAGTCCACTTAAATTTGTAAAACTTTATAAGTTAACTTAATTCCTTTACATTGTCCTAACATAAATCTCATTGAACCCTTTGTGGTTTGAAGAGTACAAATCACGGAAAACTGATATTGACAGTGAAACGGTTGGATTTGCTAACATACATCAGTCTACTGTACATATGTATATTAGTGAGGAATACTGATGGAAAAAAAATTGGCTCATTATTTAAACCTGACAACTGCTTTCACATTAGACTTTAAGATCACTGGAATTTTTCTCTGATCTTGACGTCAGATTAAATAGACTGTGTATAAAACATTCGCTTTTGGAATAAGCTGACAGGGTGCCAATAAAGTTAATGATGTGGAAAGTGAAATGAGGGTAATGGGCAAAAATCGAGTTTGCAGATTTCCTTAAAGGTACAGTTCTCCCAAAAATAAAAATTCTGTCATCATTTATTCTCCCCCTACGTGTTTCAAATCTATGTGAGATTTGTTTTCTGTGTTGAACACCAAAGGAAAATTTACTGAAGAAAAAAAAAAACAGCCACTTTCTATGTTTCCATCCACTTATTTTTATGCACATTTTGAATATGGCATAAAATAATGACAAGATGCACACACACACACACACACACAGGGGCGTAGTGGTTATTTTAAAAGTAGGGAGGGGGGGGGGGGGGGGAGCTGTATGAAATCCAAAAGTTTACATTTCTAATCACCTGTTTCTACATGGTCTGTCTCTAAAAGTGAGGGGGATGTATCGCATGGGATTTGTTTATAACAAACATGTGATTTTGTTTATAACAGATCATGTGATTGTCCTACCAGAGCAAATAGCTTTTTTCTTTTTGATATTTTGCACCAGTTTATCAGGAAGCTGTATTTTTTTATTTAATTGTTTTACTTATTAGATGCAAATTGTTCGTTATTCACAAATGTTTTATGTAATACTACCATTTTGTGCATCTGAAGTCTAATAGGGTATATGCGGAAGTATGCGGAAGGACTTTTAATTTGTCAGTAACCTGGGGAACTGTATGCAGTAACAAAAATCGGCGTGTTTAAGGTCTGTTTTCATTAAAAGTCAGCTATCTCCACTGGCTGAGTGATATCTGATTAAAAGTGGGTCTCAGAATGTACAAGAAGCACTGCATTAATTTACATTTTTACCCGCCATGTCTTTAAAATATAAACATTTATTTTACCAGTATAATCAATGAAGCTTCTGCACTAGCCTGCTAATCCTGGCAGGCACGTGCGTGTAAACTGCTTTAAGTTTAGAAGCATGTGAATATGAGTAAATGGTGAGGAAATTTTCATTATGGGTGAACTACCCGTTCAAAACGTTTGTGAGCTTAAAGGGGTAGTGCACCCAAAAATGATCAACTCAGCTTTTGTTCAAATTTCAAATGTTTATTGGATGCTCCTGCAGAACAAACCATAAAAATACAGTCAAAAATTTGTCTTTTTTTTCCTGGTTAATTTGAAACAGTCCAATGATCAGCAGAGTAAACCATCACAAGGAAATTGGGGTAAAGATCAACCAAGGAATACATAAATTAAACATAAAAACATGTTTATGTATTTGGGCACTGAATAAACTATAATCTATCAAATCATGATGTGAGATGTAATCCAAGAAGTCATAACCTATTTAAGAGTCCAAAAATTACATGCAAAACTAAATAAATGCATGTGGCTACTTGTGAACCACTTGTGAGGTCTTACGAAATTAAACAATCAGTCTGTGCAAGAAAATGAACATTAATTACAACATTATTACAAGCAGCATCAGCTGTGTGAGTTTGCCTCCACATGCCTCATTATTCAGCAGAAAGCTTGTGCTGTGAACGTGCTCTGTGCTGTTTCCCAAATGCATCATAAGCCTAAGTAGATCATAAAAATGACCATTTGACTGATCTTAATGTTATGGCCTGTTTCCCAAAAGCATCATAACTGAGTCATTGTAGATCTATGACTGCTCTGTAAAAAAACAGAGATATTTCATAACATTACCTACAGGAAAGTAAGCAGATTACACTGTTTGCTGTGTGATTACAATTAAAGGTTTTGATTGTGCATTATTTTACACGTATTATTCTTTTTGTAATGGATATAAATTAATTGTTAATTATATGAGTTATAAATGAAATAATCTAATCTATTTCAATGAGTGCACAAAAAGTAAATCAAATATGTAGGAAAAAGACTGATAAAACTAGGAATGAAGATATGTAGGTGCTTTATATTGACCCTATTCTTCAGCCATTGGATACTTACTGGCTCATGGCTGCTTGTCTCATTCACTTCAATTGATTTTTTGCCTTAAAGAAACAGCTTGTTACACTGATTGATGTTGCAGACTGTTTTTCTTTTAATTATTACATGCTTTTTTGTTGTTGTTTTATTTATTATCTTAGCCACAGTTGTTTTTAGTTTTTTGCATTACAAAAGTAGGTGAATGGACTGGATCTCTAATCTACCTGAGATCACGATTATCATATTAAACATTCAGGATATAACTCTAGTTAATGGTATATTTCAGCACTTTGCAAATGGACAGCGACTCTTGTGATTGAACACTTTCTCGCATGTTCATGTTATGTGCATTTAATTTCGAAAATACAGCCCTTGACTGTTATAGAGACCCACGTCTTTGGATTGATGATTGATTAAAATTATGTTTAGTTATTTATTTATGACCAAGAGCCACATGTATTAATTTAGTTATTGCTAGTAACATTGACATTTTATGAAATAGCAAAAACTACGATTTTAGCTTAAAATCTTGTTCTACTTTACACAAAAAATTGCCTACATCTTGGAAAACTTGAAGGTGAGTAAATGAACAATAAATGCTTGGGTGAACTGTCTCTTTAAGCATAATCAAATTAAGACTGGTCATTTAAATATTTCTGATGCATATTCAATATTTTTCCCACCCTGATGACAAAAATAATGTAAATGGTCAGGTAAAAGTAAATTATGTTTTTGATGCAAAAAATACAACAGAAAATCTTCTACAACAGAAATACACCACTACTCAATAGTTTGGGGTCAGTTTTTTTTTAAGAAAAATATTTTGTTCATCAAGGTGATAATGTAAAAAAAATTTTTTTTAATATTTATTACAATTTTAAATAACAATTTTAAATAACAATTTTCTTATTGTATGTAGTTTCAAATGAAATTATTACTTAGGTCATTATTGCTTTCATTACTACTACTACTAATAATAATAATAATTATAAAGATATATTTACAGCTTCATTACTCCAGAGTCACATAATCCTTCAGAAATCACTTTAATAATAATAATAATTATAATTATTATTATTAATATTTTTATTATTATTTTTATTATTAACATGATTTCTGAAGGATTATGTGACTCTGGAGTAATGGAGCTGTAAATATATCTTAAAATCACTGGAATAAATTATTAAATTATTAACTTTGATTAAATAAATGAAGCCTTGGTGAGCAGGATTAGCTTATTTTAAAACATTTAAAAATTATTCTGACCACAAACTTTTGACCGGTGGTGTATATGTAGCATTTCATACAATAACATGTATGTAGTAACAGTTGTAGTATTATTTAGAATTTATATAAAAATCTGTCAGGTTTGTTGATATTTAGGTTGAGATTTTTTAATAAATGTGTTTTAGATTTAATTCAATGTCTTTTTTTCGTATTATTTAATATTGTTTTAATTTGTATCATATTTTACATTACTGAAGTCTATAAATGTAATAGTTATAATACATGTATGACCTGTTGACCACTTTTTAAACTTAAATGGTTGTAAATATTAAATGTGTTGAAGCACAGACTTAAGTTTGGTCTCTTTTTAAGAAGACACTTGCCCTTATTTCAATAATAATAATAATAATTTTCAAAATATAAAATTAAATGTATATTTCTTTAAACTATGGGGTTTGTGGAAGGCTGGTGTGTGGGTTATTTTCCAAATTGAATGTTAAAGGGTGATTCAGTGATTAATTTGTTCCCAAACCCCTCCTGTTTGGACCAATGACAGCCTGTTGCGATTGGTCGACAGCGTTCAGCACGAGACAAAGTGAAATACCCAGCATGGCTTATCAACAATATTGAAGTAGTCACAGTGCATAATGTATGTGTGAGCATACCTGTCAACACTCCTGTTTTTCCTGGGAGTCTCCCGTATTTCAGAGCCATCTCCAGCCACCCACCCATTTTGTTATTTATCCCGGAAACCGGTCACTTTCTTTTTCAATTTTAGGTTGAGGGCGGCGTGATCGCCGTTCTCTTAGCTTTCTCCGACCAAGTGTTATTCAGACACCTCACCTCAAACCTAACCTAACCTAAACCTATTTTTACAAAAATAAACCTCAACCACTGACTCTTCACAGTTTCATCTTTGGGTAGAGAAAATAACACTAACTTTCCCTCACACCTCCAATAATATCCAGCAGAATATCCCACAGCGTCTTCATGACTCAATTCAAATGCCGTCTTTTACAGTGCTTGTCTTCCTTTTTTTTCTTTGCTACTGTTTGTGGGCGGGGCCACAGGTTTCAATTTTTTCTGGGTTTGCGCATGCAACAATTGGGCGGGGCTTAAGCTTCGTATCCTCGTCACGCCGAAACAGCTAAAGACTCGTTATCAAGACGACTCTTTTATAAATGAATCGATAGTTTTAAACACTGTGTACTTTCAGATTTGAGCATTAGCTGGATATTTCACTTCACTTAGAGCTGTGTTACACACTACATGGAAGGTCATTCTCAAAAACCCATAATAGGGGCTCTTTAATAAATCAAATAAAAAATGGTAAGAGTTTATTAGATCACAATATGCAATGTTTTTCATTTCTGTCTAATGTTTGACCATGCACATCATGAGTGTGACTGTAATTTCTTTTTCTGTCATAAAAACCCTGTGCAGTACCAGAAGGTTAACAACAACATTTTAATGTCCAAGAGTGAGATGAAGTCTTTACAGTGTCCAGCTTTCACCGTCACTTTAGGCTGTGTGTTAGTTTGTGTGTTTATCATCAGTAACAATATTCTGCTTGCTGTCATCCAGAGTAAAGCTCTGTTCCACCAGCTCAGTCTAAAGGAGAACTGGCATCCCGTGAGAGGAGCTCAGAGAGAGAGGAAAGAAGGTAAGCTCATAAAATATTCCCTCATTTTTTCTCTCATAATGCTTCGACTGCCTGCAGAGCTGCTGGAGATATTGGCAGATTCTTCATTAATAACAGCATGAGAAATCTTGTTTTATGTGTGTGTTTCAGTTCTGTGTCGTGTGTACGTGACCGTCGACTCGTATGTGAGCGTAAGGACACACAGTGAGGTGTGTGTCCAGGAACTTCTGAGGACCGTGGCTGAAAGACTGGACTGTGCTGAAGACGACATGGTGCTGATAGCTCTCACATATCCTGGAGGTCTGAAATAGTTCATATTGACTGACATCTGCTGCTGTGTGTTTGTTTATGAGGAAGCTCTGTTTGCATGGGGGAAGATTACAATTTCAAACAAGTCATTAGGGAACAACAGGGTTAAACGCCCCTATTTCTGATACTAGTGTTAATGGAGAGTACATTTATTTTATGTTAGTGACAGAGTTTGATGTGCTTGTCCTCCAGGCAGTAAAAATAAGTCCAAGATTGTGGTGTATACTGTATGTAATTTATTCTGAAGCAGTATTTTATATTAGCTATATTTGTGATTTTTTTTTATTGCATACTTACATTAATTTAAAAGGTAATTTTGCTGATAGGTGCATTGAATGTGAATTTAAATCTAATTTGTAAGTTTAAAACATGATTCATAAATACACAAATTCAATTCTTAAGTTTAAAACACGATTCATAAATACACAAATTCAATTCTTAAGTTTAAAACACAATTTATAAATACACAAATTCAATTCGTAAATTTAAAACCAAATTCATAAATACACAAATACAATTTGTAAGTTTAAAACATGATTTATAAATACACAAATTAAATTTGGAAGTTTTAAACACAATTCATAAAAACACAAATTCAGTTCGTAAGTTTAAAACATGATTTATAAATACACAAATTCAATTCGTAAGTTCAAAACACTATTTATAAATACACAAATTCAATTTGTAAGTTTAAAACATGATTTATAAATATGCAAATTCAATTTGTAAGTTTAAAACACGATTTCTAAATACACAAATTCAATTCGTAAGTTTAAAACATGATTCATAAATACAAAAATTCAATTCGTAAGTTTAAAACATGATTTATAAATACGCAAATTCAATTCGTAAGTTTAAAACACGGTTCATAAATAGACAAATTCAATTTGTAAGTTTAAAACATGATTTCTAAATACACAAATTCAATTCGTAAGTTTAAAACACGATTCATAAATACAAAAATGCAATTCGTAAGTTTAAAACATGATTTATAAATACACAAATTCAATTTGTAAGTTTAAATTACAATTTATAAATACACAAATTCAATTTGTAAGTTTAAGTTACAATTTATAAATACACAAATTCAATTCACAAGTTTAAAACACGATTTATAAATACACAAATTCAATTCGTAAATTCAAAACACAATTTATAAACACAAATTTAATTCGTAAGTTTAAAACACGATTCCTAAATACACAAATCCAATTCGTAAGTTCAAAACACGATTCATAAATACAGAAATTTAATTCATTTGTCGAAAATATTTATGATTTTTACTTGTGAATTCACGAGTTGTGTGTTTGTAAATCCAAATTGTATTTTGTAAAATTTGAGTTGTTCTGTGCATGTATGAATTTTATTTTGTAAATGTATTATTTTTTAGACTGATCTGGCTGCATAAATTTAGGGCATGGTCCAGTTGTGGAAGAATTTACTTCCTGATGTGAAAGATTTTCTCTCCAGTTGTAAAATGTAAATAAAGCAAAAGACATGGTGAGAAATTACAGGAAGGCTTCTCTTACCCCCAGCATGACAACTAGCAGTATTGGTTGATCTGCCTAAATGCTAACCGGTTAGCATAATATCTTTGAAACACAGTCATTCCCCTGCAGCCCAAAGCCACGCCTTCTATAATCACTCGTACGTGCACATTAAAGATGACAGACACCCACTAGATCATGTCATTTGCCAGTTAGAAAACTTTATAATACTACAATTCTGAACAAAAAACTGTATTACATCTAGCACGTTTTCAGAACGTGTTATAATGTGGAATCACTCTCTCACATGCTTTGTCCTGAAGCGACTGCTGTATGCTCAGTGGTTGGCCGGCGGCGTGCAGGAATTACACTTATTACAAAGCTATACTTACAAGCTATTTCAGAGCAAATATTCAAAGTAGCATGGTAAACAATATAGGGAGAATGTCACAGGTTGTCATTGTTCAAAAATGAACCAACGTGATGTAAATATATAACTTCACCTCAGTAAAACAGGCTAGGCAGAATTGCGCTATTTACTTATGTTTTGTTGTTAAACTAAATAAAACACTCTCGCCGATGCTGTAAAAGGTTCCTTATGAAATCAATCTTTCGCCGGAAGATTTCAGTGGCTGAGCAACACTTCTGTGCATATAACCCATTCATAATACAACACAATCTACATAAGCTTAGCATGAATAAATTAGTTTTAAAACATAACATTACCTGTCTTAAAGAAATATTTTAGCCATGGTGTCGTCTTTCCTCCAGTGTGCAAAAGAAACTTTAATATTGATTGCGGATTTTAAAAAGCTTTGATTTAGCATTTGTTTTTTCCGCTGTGATTGTGTGCACGTGCAAACGGCGGATCTGCATTAACAGCTGCAGATGTACAAATTTGTTGACAGACAGTTTGGGCTACTTGTCACAATTATGGGAATTGTATGACAATATGTTGACATTCCAACCTAACACCCAGGCTGTCTATAAAAAAAGTTTAAAAAAAGCCTGTTTTTTTTTGACGAAATTTAGATCGTTTCTGGTTTGTACCTCTATGATGACACTAATTTATAAACAATTTACTGAATCTGTTGTATCTTTCTGCATTGTACCTTGGTATGGTAATCTGAGTCTGTCAAATAAGAGCAGGTTCAGTAGCCTGGTGATGGTGGCAGGCAAGATTATCTAAACTCAAAACTAGTCCAATAGTAATTTAGCGTAATTATGTCTTAAAAGGAGGTCAGGGTATTTAATTGCACCCCGGATCTCCTTATGTATTCTATGTTTCAGCTGCTGCCATCAGGACGTCGTTTTAGAGTTCTTATTTGCAGGAAAATAGAATTAGAAATTATTTTATTATGGTGGCCATTAGGTCATTAAATTGATTTATTGTATGTTTTATGGTAAAAATTTGGTAATGTATACATGGAACTTTGCGTGTTATGTGTTATGGCACCTTGCTGCAATTTTAGATTCCCTAAACAGGATAATAAAGTTGAGACTGAAATAGAATAGTTGGCCGAGATACAACTATTTGAATATCTGGAATCAGAGAGTTCAAAAAAAAAAAAAAAACTAAATACTGAGAAATCACCTTAAATTGACTATATAAAGGGCATAGTAATCAAATATTGAGTTTTGACATGTTTCCAGAAGGAAGTTTACAAAATATCTTCACATAACTTTTAATGATTTATGATACAGTAGGAAAAAATCCCATACTAGTGCTAGAAATATACCGGTGCAAATTAAAGGCATAGTTCACCACCCTAAAATCTAATTCTGTCATAATTTTATCACCTTTTACTTGTTCTGATAAAAAAAACTAAAAACCTGTAACTTAATTAGTTGTTCCTTCTATAGAAGTTACAGGTTTTTAGCTTTCTTCAAAATATCTTCTTTTGTGTTAAACGGAATAAAGAAACTAACAGTGGTTTGGAACCACTTGAGGGTAAGTAAATATTGAATAAAATTATAGTTTTGGGTGAACTATCCCTTTAAGACTAGGGAAATAAGTGGCCATTGGCGCCCAAATAAATTATTTATTTTTTGTACCTATATTCTGTCTTTTTCTCTTTTGTTATTCTCTGGCATTCACACTTCCTCTCTTTATTGTTATTCCTCTCTCCCTCTCTCTTCCTCCAGAGAAAGTTGTGCTTGAGTCGGATCAGTGTGTGTTCTCGTCTTCACTCAGTGCTGCTGAGAGACTTCACGTCTTCAGAAGAGACCTGACGGAGATCATGGTGAGACTCAGAAACATGAACTAATGGTGTGGAAATCTGGCCTACATCTGACTGCACACATTCCTAACTTTTCTTCCTCCAAACTTTTATGCTAGAATTAGTGATTGACCTCATTTTTCTTAGTATGAAGTTTAGCTTAGTAGACAGATTAATCCTCATCAGCATGCGCATGTTTGTGTATTATGTTTTCCCAGAGTCCATTTACTGATAATGGGCAGCAGTGTTCAGGAAAAATGCTGAGCATGAACACATGGGATGTGTCAGTGTCGCTCACTAACTGCGACTGGAGTCTCTTCAGTAACATCCATGAGGTAAAGTCCACATTTCACACAGTACAGCTCAAGAGACGATATCTTTTAAAGAAGAGTTTACCGGTTGTTGCTAAAATGGATACAGTTGCGGCCGGAAGTTAACAAGAATTATTTATATTATTTATTAAATTTCCCATTTATTGTATTTTATTAACATCTACCCCTACCCCAACCACATTAAAACAGTAGTTGAACCGAGTATTATTTATGTTATCTATTAAATTACCCAATAAGTTGTATTTTTTTTACGCCTACCCCCACCCCAACCCTAAACCCAACTGTCACAGTACTGTAAAAATATAAATTATTGTTATACAGTGTCATAAAAAAATGCTGCTATATTGATGTGCATATCACACTTCCGGCAGGCCGCATATTCGATCTACACTTTACCAAGTTTAAGGAATAGACACAAAAGTCACTTTCTCATTATTATGCTTAATGGTTCTAAGAACAGTCAAGTATGGTTCCAGTTGTGTTTCTATGTGAGCTTGGTACGGCACTCCAAGAATTCAAACCATTCTCTGCTTGGAATTCTAAGCACGGTTAGACGAGAATGCTGAACCCTGCTGGTCTGGTAGAGTTTGACTGTGCATGACATCACCACATGTTGCCTGGCTGCCAGTTTCTCCATAGCAGGCTAGGCAGAAGTACACTATTTATTTTTTATTATTTTTATTTTTGCTATTTAACAAAGTATTTATCAGAAGAAAAGGAGTTCCAAATGCAGAAGTATCTGTTGAATGTCCATATTGCTGTTTACAATACACTTGTGTTACCAAGGCAAGGACTGGCGCATTTGTATTACATTCCAAAGAGTAGAAAATGAAACTATTTACATGCTGACTGGCCCGGATTGCCATGGAATGGAACAGAAAACCAAACCATTTGGCCTGGATGTGGAAAAGCAGCTAAAGTTGTCTTAAACAACTACTGAATTAAAGGGATAGTTCACCCAAAAATGAAAATTTCCTCACCATTTACTCACACTCAAGTGGTTCTAAATCAGGGGTGTCCAAACTCTGTCCTGAAGGGCCGGTGTCCTGCATAGTTTAGCTCCAACTTCCTATAACACACCTCCCTGGAAGTTTTTAGTTTACCTAGAAAGAGTTTGATTTGCTGGTTCAGGTGTGTTTAATTGGGTTTGGAACTAAAATATGCAAGACACCGGCCCTTCAGGACTGAGTTTGGACACCCCTGTTCTAAATTCTTATGAATTTATTTCTTCTGTAGAACACAAAACAATTTATTCTAAAGAATGTTCAACAAAAAAGCAGCCTTTGATATCTGTAGTAGCAACAATAAATATTATGTAAGTCAAATGCTGTTTTCTTTCCTTAACATTCTTCGGAATGTCTACCTTTATGTTTAACAAAAGAAAAACTCAAAACAGGTTTGGAACGAAAGTGGAGAATGAGTAAATGATGTTAGAATTTTCTTTTTTGGGTGAACTATTAAAGAAACCCAACAGCTGCTTTATGTAATATTAGACAGAAACAAAATGGCAGAAATCATCAAAACTATCAATTAGAAACAAAAATTCATATCTTAACATTAAAGGCCAGTTGACACAAAAATCATAAATTACCCACCATCATTTTATTTCAAAATCCATAAGATCTGTGAACTACTAAAATGAAGTTATTTTATACATTCAAATAACTTTGAGTTTTTTTTTTTTTTTTACCATAATTGTAAAATAAAATCTGTTTAAATAATAATATAATGTGACCATATTTCTTTGATTATCTTTTTTTTTACTTTTAAAAGCATTAACATTTTTTGTAAATGGAATTTCAGTAAGAATGTGGCACATTTTATTCCAAATATGTATTTAGAAGATAAGCGAAAGTGGATTTGAAACAAAATGATTATAAGTAATTCATAAAAAAACTTTTTGGTTTGGGTTGTATTATGCTTTTAAATGTAGCATGATATTGATCTTGATATTGTCCTTACCCTGCAGCAAGAGTTGGTGTATTTTACTCTGAGTCGTGATGCTAGCTCTGGCCACACGGTGGCGCTGGAGCAACTGTTGCAACGCTGCAATGAGACTCAGCAGTGGGTGATGACTGAAGTCCTTCTCTGTCCAACTCTCTGTAAACGAGTGCAGCTCTTCAAGAAGTTCATCAAGATCGCAGCACAGTAAGTACATATGTAGAAAAGCACATTTGCTGACAGAAATAACCATGTCTACATGTCAGTCTGATTCCAAGTTCAGCAGTCAGGGCATTGATAAGGTAGTCAGCTATTTTGAGGGCAGTCTTAATTGCAAATTTTTTCAAATGCATTGAAACATTCACTCCCTTAAAAGTCCAACAATGCACTGTGAAAATCAGGGAGCACCAATGTTCACTATGTTCTGTTAACAGAAGTTCTGAAGCACAAAATATGAATAACATGAACCAACTCATAATAATTCCTTCACTTTTGTCAGTTGGTTTGCTTGCTTGGTTGGGACTTGTGGAGCTGCACATCTGTGGATTTGCTTTTCAGTGTTTGGCTTTTCATCAGTGAAATTTAAACCACACTGAACTAAACTAAATTGGAAGTCAACTCTGAAAACTGGACTGACACAAATTCAATTTACTAGAACTTCTGTGTTAAGCTACTTTGACACAATCTACATTGTAAAAGCTCTACAGAAATAAACATGAATTGAAATGAAACCTGAATAATGGTTGTGTCTGAAAGCTGCTGACTTGTTGCCTTGATGCCCTATGTATGAAAGCACTTCGTAAATCTGATTTAAGACAAAGCATAAAGTTGAATCATGTAGAGAGATATTTGTTAATATCTAAGAGAAGATTTGCTTAGTTCAAAACTTCTTGCTAGAAATGCCATCAAAAGTGGAAAACATTGATTTACACATATGCATTAATAACCAACACCTATCGAGGACACTCGACGCAGAAGTATATTGGCCTTAAATTGTCTTTAATTGGGCACCCTGCCACTCTGCAAAAAAAAATAAAATAATAATAATAATAATTTTGGTCACTGCGACGCAGTGGCACAGTAGGTAGTGCTGTCGCCTCACAGCAAGAAGGTTGCTGGTTCGAGCCTCGGCTGGGTCAGTTGGCGTTTCTGTGTGGAGTTTGCATGTTTTCCCTACGTTCGCGTTGGTTTCCTCCGAGTGCTCCGGTTTCCCCCACAGTCCAAAGACATGCGGTACAGGTGAATTGGGTAGGCTAAATTGTCCTTAGTGTATGAGTGTGAATGTGTGTGCATGGATGTTTGCCAGAGATGGGTTGCAGCTGGAAGAGCATCCGCTGCATGAAACAGATGCTGGATAAGTTGGCGGTTCATTCCGCTGTGGCGACCCCAGATTAAAAAAGGGACTAAGCCGAAAAGAAAATGAATGAATGAATAATTTTGGTCACCTGCATCATAGATCTTGTCTTTGTGGACATTCAATTCAATTCACTTTTATTTGTATAGCGCTTTTACAATGTAGATTGTGTCAAAGCAGCTTCACATAGAAGACTATAGTAAATTGAAACAGTGTCAGTCCAGTTTTCAGTGTTTAAGTTCAATTCAGTTTAGCTCAGTTCAGTGTGGTTTGTTATTCACTACTGAGAGTCCGAACACTGAAGAGCAATTCCATGGATGTGCAGCTCTACAGATCCCGAACCATGCAAGCCAGTGGCGGCGAGAAAAAAACTTCACCAATAGGTGAAAGTGAAGAATTTTAAAAAATCTTGAGAGAAACCAGGCTCAGTTGGGCACGACTATTTCTCCTATGGCCAAACGTCTTGTGCAGAGCTGCAGTCCAGGCGCCGGAGGCTGGAGAATGCTGGACCTCAGCGAAGACTCGTCTGTCCCTGGAGCATCACAAGAACCAGTCTCATGCTCTGCACTCTTCCTTGACCACCACAGCAGCTGCTCAGAATACGGCCTGGCCCAGGACCCAAAGCTCATGAACATAGCTGAGAGTAGGATTGTAGATTGATCAGTAAATCGAGAGCTTTGCCTTTCGGTTCAGATCTTCTTTACCACAACATATGGTACATCGACCGGATTGCTTCTGCCACTGTAGCAATACATCTGTCAACCTCATGTTCCATCCTTACCTCACTTTTGAACAAGACTCAAGATACTTGAAGTCCTCCTTAATTGGCTGAAGCAATGACAATTGGGCAGTGGTCTGGCCAGGGCCATGGCTGGCCGATCTTTGGACACAATTTTCAATTCTTTTTTAATCGACTACAAGCCTAGTACACTGTTTTATAATACTTCAATTTATTATTTAAAGAATGTGAGTCCATAGATTTTTAAACGCTGCGCTTAAAGGTCCTGTGAAATTAACACTGCATTTTTTAGATGTTAGTATAGTATAAGTATGTTAACTCTTTACTGCACATATTTTAATGGTACATGACAGAAATGGGGCGACGCAGAGGTGCAGTAGGTAGTGCTGTCGCCTCACAGCAAGAAGGTTGCTG
Organism: Danio tinwini; assembly: GCA_903798205.1. Lineage (NCBI taxonomy): Eukaryota > Metazoa > Chordata > Actinopteri > Cypriniformes > Danionidae > Danio > Danio tinwini. Next base: position 2,514,266 of record CAIGQZ010001680.1, on the reverse strand, counting down.
GTTCGAGCCTCGACTGGGTCAGTTGGCGTTTCTGTGTGGAGTTTGCATGTTCTCCCTGCGTTCACGTGGGTTTTCTCCAGGTGCTCCGGTTTCCCCAACAGTCCAAAGAAAAATTAATTGGGTAGTCTAAATTGTCCGTAGTGTATGAGTGTGAATGAGTATGTGTGTGTTTCCCAGAGATGGATTGCGGCTGGAATAACATCCGCTGCATTAAAACGTGCTGGATAAGTTGGCAGTTCATTCTGCTGTGGCAACCCCAGATTAATAAAGGGACTAAGCCGACAAAATGACAAAAATGATTCCACATGATTTTTTGGTTCTTTTGAAAAAAAGAGAATTGAAAAAAGAGAGGAACACATAAAACATATACAGTGCTCAGCATAACGGAGTACACCCCATTTTGAAAATGAATATTTTTATCCATTTATCAGTGAATATAGGTCATATATTTTGGTGCACTTGAACAAAACTGATTTATTAAACTGATATATTTATTAAAATAATATTTTATTCACCAAACATCTTTAGAATTAGAAGATAATACATTTAAATTAATGTTAAATATTGGGAAAAAATTACAAACTACAAAATTTCAACAAAATTTTATATATATATATATATATTTTTTTTTTTTTTTCTGTTGAATTTTGCTCTTTTACATGTTTTGTTTAATATTTTTCTCTAACATATCAATTTAGGTGTACTAATTTTGGACCGTTATCATAAATTATTTTGTTAGATTAGCTCTAAATCTAATATTAATTTAAATGAGAGATTTGTTAGAGGTGTACTCATACTGTATATGCTGAACACTGTATATAGTGGTTTGTTAATGGTGGTCCGCCTGCTGTATAAACTGATCACTTATAAATGATAGTCAGTGCTACTTTTTGAACTTCTGATGATATTTTTTACACTTCTGTTCAAACTTTGTTCTCCTCACTGTCACTGCAGTCTATCTCATTGTCCTCAGATGGGATTTGCCTTACTCTGGGATTCTGCTCTTTACTTCCATAAAACAACCTTACATCCATTTTTTCTGTCAAAATATGTTAAAAAAGTTAAATTAAATGAAAAATAATACAATATGTAATAATGATAATATGTGAAAATGCCCATATGTAATGTCAGTAAACACATCTTGAAAAGTACCACTTATTGCACAACGTTGCCCTGAGGCAACAAAAAGAAAAGAAAAGATTCTAGATAGTGACTCCCACACCTTATTGGATGTTTTATTGATACTTTTTCTAACATTTTAATTGGTTGCAATCATTTTAAGAAATCTGTGCTAAGCACAAGCCTTAAGAAAACTTTATGTTGCCTGAGGGCAATGCTGTGCTGTAGAGGATTAATCTTAAAGATGCAGTAGGTGATTGTCTTTAAAAACATTTTTTGTTGTGCTGGTTGAAAATCTCTTCACATTCCAATAGTAATGATCAAAGTAAATGATCTAAATGTATTTATATGTATTTTTATATTATGGGTAAGACATAAGACTAAAAAATGTTCACCCAATTAAAATTGGTCAGGCTGATAATTCCCATTATTCTGATAAGTAGCCCAAACTATCTGTCAGCAAATGTAGATTTGTACAACTGCGCACCCCTGTTCACGCAGATCCACCGTTTGCGCGTGCACGTGTGCCATGGTCACGTAGACACGAGTGAACGGTAACAACAAATGCTCAATCAAACTTTAAAATCCTGAATCAATATTGGGGTTGCTTTTGCACGCTGGAGGAAGGATGACACTATGGCTGAAGTATTTCTTTTAGACAGGTAATGTTATGTTTTAAAACTTTTTTAGTCACACAAAGCTGATGTAGATTGTGTTGTTACGAATAGGTTATATGCACAGAAGTGTTGTTCAGCCACGGAAATCTTCAGGCGAAAGATTGATGTGACTATTTTCAGTTTCATAAGGGACTTTTTAGAGCATTGATAATGTAGATTTTTATTTAGTTTAACAACAAAACATAAGTAAATAGCACTATTCCGCCTAGCCTGCTTTACTAAGGTGACGTTCTATGTTTACATCACATTGGTTCATTTTGGAACAATGACAACCTGTGACGCAGCCCATACATTATTTACCATGCTACTTTGAATATTCGCTCTGAAACAGCATATAAGTATGGCTTAGTAATAAGTGTAGTTCTACATTATGACAAGATTAGAGCACATTATGACAAGTTTTGCTTGGTTACTACACAACTGAAAATGTGCTACATATAATATAGTTTTTCAATCAGAATTGTAGTATTATAAAGTACTATAACGTTTTCTAACTGGCTAATGACATGATCAAGTGGGTTGGTGTTATCTTTAATGTGCGCATTAGTGATTTTAGGAGGTATGGCTTTGGATGGCAGGATAGGGACTGTGTTTCAAAGATATTATGCTAACTGGTTAGAATTTAGGCAGATCACCTACTGCATCTTTAAGGATATCTATAAGAAAGTTGCTTCAAAGCTGTGACAAAATTTGCATTAAGAAGATATAAACATCCAAACTTCCATTTAGGCAAAAGTGACAAACTGCGTCAATGATTTTTTTTGACATCATCTCATACTTTAGAAATTGGATCTTTTCATACATCATACAACATACAGTTTCTCGTCAAATCTTCTGACCAATCCAATGTCCTCTAGTGTCTGACATGTCCTACCCACTTCAAGACACTTTTCATTTGCTCTTCATTTGCGCTTGATTCTCAACTGACAGAGCTGCTATTGGAAGTTTTGTTAAAAGGGAAGGGGCTACTATATGTCCCGCCATGTTTTCATGTTTCAGTTGAGATTATGTCAAACATCAAATAAAAAGAGCACTTCACTCATCCTTTAAATATGTGATATAAATATATCTGTTTAATATTTTTGTCCATGTCTTGGCACAAGAATATCATACACTTTTTGACCTGGGTTGATGAGCAACCAACTAACAACCTGAAATGCCCTAGAAACCACTTACCTAAAACCACTAATCCAACTGGCAACACCCTGAGATTGAGGTGGCAAGTTTCAAAGAGGTGTTTTTTTCAGAAGATCTAAAAATGTCTAATTTTTGGTTGCATGGACTCATGTTCTTTTTTTTTTCTCTCTCTATCTTCATCTTTCGTAGCTGTAAAGCACAGAGGAACCTGAACTCATTATTTGCGATTATTCTGGGACTGAACAGTCCTGCTGTCAGTCGACTCACTCAGACATGGGAGGTAGGAAAAAACACCAACTCCAGTGCACAAAAACACATTGCTTTATATGGGCAGTGGTATTTTATCATGAATTGTCCTTAAAAGCAATGAACTTAGAGTACTGCAAGCTCTGCTAAACAGACACGTTAGCTTCAATTCTTCTGTTTTTTTCTACTGTCCTCATTTCAGAAAGTCCCTGGGAAGTTCAGGAAGTTGTTCTCCGAGCTGGAGAGCCTGACGGTAAGTGATTGTCTCATCACACTCTTAAGTTGCCCCCTGCTAGTTCACCTCCTGCTGGAGTATTTTGTGCTGTTTACGGCTCATTAGGATGTAATATATGAAAGCGTAATCATATCAGAGCCTCTGGCCTCCAGGGAGGAAACAGCAGGTGGCGGTACAGAGGGAAGAGTTTGAGATGCGCCAGATGCTTTTGGTGAAAAAGAATACAAACACTCAAATATGTACACACATGAATGCTATTTTGATGACTCGCAGGACCCTTCGTTAAACCACAAAGCCTACAGAGATGCCTTCAGGAAGATGAAGTCTCCCAAGATCCCATTCCTACCTCTACTTCTGAAAGGTGCAGTGAGCAAAAACATACATGATATCACCCTATTATCAATAATACAAGTAACAATATCAACATCGTATCAAAAATTCAAGCTATTTGGTTCATTCAAAATATATTTGATGTTTGAATTTCCATTACATGCTGAGCAGTTGAGGATGTTTGCATGACAATGCTTTACTAAACACAAAAGTTTCAACGTGACGTCAACATTATCACAAAGCTACAGACAGGCCTAAAGCCGGGGGGGGGGGGGGGGGGGTGGTTCTGGTAGTTCGAAAGACCTACCCCTCACTAACAAAGATTCAGAATTTGTCCCATACAAGAGCTCATTTGTCCTATTTTGACTGCTATGCCATCATAATAAGTAACAATAACCCATCGAAAAGGCTTTAAGACTATCGTGACTTTAGCTAATCAGTTTTGGCAAATGCAAACAATTATTTTCCCAACATCCAGCTGTGCAAGAAAACATACAATCTGATGTAAGTAACGGCATCTTTCGCTACTGTATTGTTTTTAAATAGAGAAAACATTTTACAAGTAACGTTTTTGTTTGTTTTTTAAATCTTGGACCTTATTCTTGAAACAAAAAATTACTAATAAAAAGATGTGGAGCACCAAAAGTGGCCAAAAAAATTAATTTGAATACTATTTTGGCTAGTGTTGTTATCCATTAATTTTCAAATTTACTTTTTTTACAAGAAAGGCTAGACAAATTTGTGAAGCTCTACATTATTATTTTTTTATTATTATTCAAATGGTCAAATTCTGACTGAGGAAAGTTGAATATGTTGGCCAGTTTGTTATTTTATAATTTGCCTAATAAATGACAATGTGCTTGTTTTTAAATTTAAAATAGATACTTTTTTAATGATATATGATGTAATAAATTAGTATTTTTTAAGTGTTATATTCATATTTCCTTATTCTAAATATTTAGGACATATTTGTGGTGCACAAAAAGTGTGGTGAGGACCATCCAACAAGCTAATCCAGCTAAAATAGTGGTTAAAATCTTTTTAAATCTCATAATTAAATAGAAAATGAGGCGTATAACTGCAAAAGGGTCCACATTTTAGGGAAAAAAAGAACCACCCCTTTCACCAGGTTGGCTACAGGCCTGATAGATTATAATGGCGTAGTTTTCAAAAACTTTCATTTTGAAACCTATTTTCTTTTTTCAGTTGCAGTGTTGTGTGAACAGCCCCTTAAAGGGATAATTCAACCACAAATGAAAATGTATTTACTATTTACTCTCCCTCCTTCTCCCTGGTAACACTTTATTTTGATAATCCATTTGAGTATTAGTAGACTGTCTGCTAAATATCTGTTAACACTGACATTTAACAGTCCTTCAACAGACATTTAACTGACTATAAGAAACTTTGCAAGTACATGTCAACTTACACTAACCCAACCCCAACCTCAACCCTAACCCCAACCTAACAGCCTACTTATAATCTAATGAGAATTAGTTGCAATGTAACTTAAAGGGCACCTATTTTACCCCTTTTTTTAAGATGTAATATTAATATTATGGTTCTTCTGAGTGTGCCAGTTTAGGTTCAGTTCAAAACACAATTCAGATTTTTTTATTATGATGTGTTAAAAAGTGCCATTTTGGGGGCGTGTACACAGTTCATTGTTTTAGGGGCGTGTTGCTTCACATGAAAATTAGTTTCGACTTCCCGCCCAACTTAACAAGGGGCGGAGCCAAGAGCTCCCCCGCTTTGTGCATTGCAATAGACAGGCAGACAGAGAGAAGCAACATGAGTGAGAGTACCAGCCAGTTGTACATGTACGACTCAGACACAGACCAAGCAGAGAGTACAATATCATTTGTGTCCTTGTAGAGTTTTACAGCCAACTGTGTGCTAGTTTAAAGCTCCGAGCTTGTAGCCTACACCGAGACTAATAAAGCACACTGAATTAACTTTGACTGAAGGGCATCACACACCGGATGCACCGCGCACATGTGTCACCTGTTAGAAACTTATGTTTAGAATTCAAAAAAGCATGCCGCTGCGTGGCGCGACGCTGCATGTCGCGACGCTGCATGTCGCCGAGCAGCGCTTCTGGTGTACGACCTGCTTGAGGCTATAATTAAAGGGCGTCATACACCGGACGCGCCGCTCAGAGCCATGACGCGGCGCACATTCGCATGTTATTTAAAATGAAACTATTCAGATAACGCTCTGTGGCGCGGCAGAAATATGAACAGTGTCCTGAGCTGGGCCAGCGCGTCCATAGAGGCGGCAGAATAGTAAGCAAACCTTCCAGTCCTCACTTTCATCCGCGACACCCTCCCGGTCCTCACTTTCATCCGCAACAACGCGAAATGCATGGCGCTGTGCGTCTTTAGTTCGTTATTTCCAATGGAGGGACGAGCACGTGAGGCAGCGCGCTCGCACTTTCCAGCTGCACCTAGTTAAGATGACAGGGAGCTTCTGTGACCGCAGGAAATGCAAATGGCTGAAGTTTAAGGAAGACACAATGAAAAGTACACATGTATGCAAACACACCAAAACTTACAAACACTGGCGGCAAGAAGAGCAATAACGTGGTGAATGTTGAGCCCAATGAGCCCTACATCTAAAAATAGAGCAAGGGTGTTTCTTTGGTGACGTCGCTTTGACTCACACGCTGAAAATGGTGGACGTGAAACAACATACTGAGGAGATGGTAATGGCCACCTGTCAATCAATATTGGTGGGCGGGGGGACCGCACTCCTACGTCAAGTTGCGGTCGATCTCAAAACCGCTTCAATTGGTCCACCGTTTTTATGTTGTTAAATTGAAAAAAAAGCACTGAGTGTGTTTATATCACCCCAATATGAAGGTCTATACACTATACCTACACATATGTCTGTCCAAACTGCTTGAAAAGAAGATTTTTTACCATAGGTGCCCTTTAAATTCAGCAAACGGACCATCAAAGTAAAGTGTGACCTTCTCCCTTTATACATTTCTTTATTCAGTTAAACACTAAAGAAGAAAGCTGACAACTGATAACAATTGACTTTCACAGCAGGAAAAACATACTAATCACACTTTCAGAATAATTATTTGGTGTTTAACAGAAGAAAGAAAGTCAAACAGTTCTGAAACAAGTCAAGTGATTGAACGTTTGATTCTGGGTGAACTGTCCATTTAAACTAAGGAGATGTTCTTGTGGTTTGGGCTTCAGAGCACAACACAGCAGAAATAGGAAGCAAATTGCTAATTATAACCTACAGTAGCATTTATTATTATTTGTTGCAGACATGACAAACAAGTGTCTTAGTGAGACCTTTGCTATTTTCAGTAGAAAAGTGGGTACTGAAGTCTAAAAAAAGCATGTTTTACCTGAACAGATATTACCTTCATTCATGAAGGAAACAAAACCTTTCTGGACAACCTGGTCAACTTCGACAAACTAGTGAGTATGCAGTTAGACCTATTAAATTCTGTCATCATTTCTAGTCCTGTTTGGGTTTTTGTAAGAGGGTGAATGCAGTTGTACAAGTTTACGACAGGTACTATTTGATTATTTATTTCACTAATTTGGCAACTGTTAAATGTCAACTGGGAAACACAAATTACTTTTCTGGTTAGTTAAAACTTATTTTTGAGATGACACTGAACTCATACACAACATGGTTGAGTGTACAAGTGCATACTGTGTGCTATTTGTTATTCAACTTTTTTGATGTGGAAAGTAAATGTAAAGAATGATTTTTGAAACAAATTGTTTTGGTAACTATCGAACACCAGATATATTTGTCAGTATTCACAGAAGAAATAAAGGTTTGGATCTTCTTTAAAGTTAATGACAGAATTTTTGTTTTTGGGAACTGTTTGTTTCTTCGATGTCACACTCATCTAGTGAGCAAAAGCAGCTAACCTGAATGTATTTTGTCTGCAGCACATGATAGCAGACACAGTACGAATTATCAGGCAGTGTCGGACAGATCACATGGGTAAGTGCTCATTTCACCAATTAAATTTCAAATATAAATAAATATATTGGCCACCTTTCTGAAGAGTAATTTCTATCCCACACAAACATCAAATCTAAATACAAATAACAACAACAACACCTACAGTAAATACAATTCAAACATGTTCCAAATCTCAACTTTACAATCCTCTTTTGGCAAGGTAGACAGATAATCACACCACAATCACATACTTTACCAATGGTTAACAAATGTAGCTATGCTATTAGTTGTTGGTCTACACAAGCAACTAAATGTTATGAGCACCAATGTTTGCTCTTCTTGGTGAAAGGAGTTTAGAAAAGGTTTAGGGCATGTGTGCAATAATACATTTTCATTTAAAAAAAACATGTTTTTGTCAACACCAATAGCCTAGTAGTTTGTGTGCATATAGTGTATGTTTGAATGAGTGTGTATGGGTGTTTCCCAGTACTGGGTTGCGGCTGCAAAGACATTCACTGCATTAAAAAATATACTGGAATAGTTGGTGGTTCGTTCCACTGTGACGACCTCTAAAATAGAGACTGAGTCGAAGGAAAACGAATGAACAATCAATGCACAATGCACACTTGTTTCACACTGATTTTAACTACCTCTGGAAATTATCAAGTGGACACAATTTTACTCCATTTCACAGCCAGTTTACACCTGGTTTCGATTCATCTAGTTCAGATTAAAGCTGCGGTCACACTAGAGTTTGTGTGTGTGAAATTCTGTCGTACGGTGCTGCGAAAAGGGGCTTGATTAAACAAGATGATTAGAAATTAAACAAGCAAGCGATTGGTCCATGTTTAAAATTTCTGTCCAGAGGGGTCATGTTTTGATCCTCGATTGGTCTCACGCAGTCAAGTGAAGCAATTTCGCAGGTCAGAGTTCACCAAGCTTGAATTTTGCACCATAGCGACCTGTGAAACTTGACGCATGACCTTGCGTTTCTGGTCTGACGCATTCACTTGCATATGAATGGAAGTCTATGGGGAGAAAAGTGCAGTGTGACCGCAGCTTAACACAATCACATCTAAATACCAGATGTAAACAAAGTCTTAGATGTATCTACAGTTTAAGTGTAGAAAATGATTAACATTTTGAATATATAACACTGGTTTGAATATATTACTGCGTAACCCAGATCTGTCTCTACACTCAACAAAAAAGTATTTTGTCCCAGTTTAGAGTTTTCAGGCACACTGAATGTCAACCTTGCTCCTGTTGTGCTGTTTCTATAATGAATATTATTATTTTCTTTTCCTTTGCTTTTTTTGTCATTAGGTAACTTGTTATTCCAGAAGGACAGCATGGAAGTGAGAACGTACATCAATTACCTGCACCTCATCGACAATCAGCAGACTCTCTTTGAGCTCTCACACAGACTTGAGCCCAAGACATAAAACAACCCAATACATCCTAAATCCTTCCTCTACCTAAAGACTGTGATGAACAAGTCCTCCACTAGGGGACGACACACTACAACCAGATACAGAGTACAGACATAGACTGTAGAGTACAGCCAAAGAAACCATAAATTTCAATAATAGGAAAGAAACAAGGAAGCTGAATCAAACTGTGAAATGTAAAAATGGCTTCTGGAGCAATTAAGATGATCCAGTATTGTGTGAGTTACAGTATAGAAATGTGCAATGAATTGAGATGTTTTTGTACAGCACATGTTCACTTGGTAGTGCAGGACAGCTTGTTAAACTGAACCAGTTTTCCACCGCAAACCATGGAAATCCACAAGAAATGTTGAGTCAGAAAATAATAGGCACATCCGCTTTCACTTGTATCTAGTTACAGTACAGAATTTGAGCTAAACATGCACAAGTCACAAAACAACGTGATGTCTTTTTAGATCATGGCCAGTAAACTATTTTGTAGACAATCAAAACACTCACATTAGGTTTTAGGTACAGCGATGTTACCAGAAATTAGAAGTCTAGATTTATAAATACCTGCATAATCTATAAGGATATATGTGCTTCTCTAAGAAGAAAAAAAAAATTAAGTTGTAGACTTCTACAGAAATAATTGTTTTAAAAAAAAAGGATACTGTATTTTACTGAAAAGCTGTGAGTGGTGGCTCTAAACAAATCAAATGTACATATTTCTTGTATAAGTTGACTTGTACTGAGACATTGAGATATTTATTAAATAACAATCATGTCCCTGATTCTGATGGAAGGACAACACTGTTAGAAAATACAAATAAAAGATGGCAATGTAAATTAAATTTATTCAGATGGTCTGAAGGATTTGGCACTGCCATTGATTGACCATCTGATAATGCCTGTGAACTCTGTAAATAGTCAAATGTTTTTTTATAATAATAAAAAAACAGGCTATAAAGTAATATCAGATAAAAAACATCCAAACTGTTAGCAGCGGCTGAAAGTAGCCTAAATAAAGCCTGAAAAATGCCTGAAATTAAAGAAAGAATTACTTTAACATTGTCTTTTATCTTTGGATTCCATTTGCAACCCTTTATTTCAATCATAACCTGTGTGTTTTGGTAGAACTGAGCCAAGTACGAATGTCTTGTAATAACCCCCCAATTACATTTCACAGTTTTTCCAGAGTATTTCAGAGTGCCCCATAAGCTCATGTTTATTGTGGTGTAACTATGCACTTACTGCCATCTAGTGGTAGGAATACTTTACCGACCCAAGCCTGAAAGTTCTGTCATCATCACCCGTTACTTGTTTCAAACCTCTTTCACTTTGACTTTCTTTTTTTCAGTTGAACAGTAAAGATATATTTTGAAGAAATCTGAAAGTATTGACCTATTTGTATTTGTTTGTCCTATGGAAGTCAATACAGGTTTTACCTGTAAAGGAAAACTAACAAATGGCAGTAAATGCACACACGATTTCTGCTTAGTTCAATTTTAAATGCACACACGATTTCTGCTTAGTTCAATTTTAATCGGTAGCTATTTCAATCTTGATAAAAACTGTCCCCGATTAATTTAATTTAAAAAAGGGTTACATGTGTTTTTTTTATTTTCAAGAAGATTTACAGTCAAGAAGATTCGTTCAGCTTAACCAGATGCAGGGGCGCCTGCAGGATTTTATTCCTAGGTACGCAAAAATCCAGCACCCCCCCTTCCCTCAATAATGTCAAGAAACACTGATGCTTACTGTCAAAGGCTACATTATTTAAGGGCATTCAGTACAACATAATTTGTTTATTTTTTCATTTTAATATTTTGTTGAAATCTAAATGTAATAAAAGCACATCGGCACCAAGGAAAAATCAGACCCTCAAGATGTAGCCTAATCTTTAAAATTATGACATATTTAAAATGTTGCAAGTATAAGATTGTGAAACATTTAGTAAAGCATTAATTAAATCCTTACCGAAAATCATCCACCCGCACAGTTGAGTAGTGTACAGGCTCAAACTAAAATATAATTTGTACATTTTTCTTGGAAAAAAAATCTTTTAAAAACAAATTTCATATATAGTTTGCCTCTTTGTTTAAATATGTTTCTTGGTCAGTTGTCTTCTAAAAAAAATAGAAGAACGAATAACATTTTAGTTGAAGTGCAAGCTTCAAAACAAATCCCCTATGCTTCAACAATCCCGAATCACAAACTGGAATATATAAAAAATAGTAATCTAGCCTAAATAAAATTAAGGTGAAATATTCAGTTTCAGAGAAGCCTATATGAAACTGTTTTCCACATTGCACTGGTCAATTACAATTTAATTCATTTAATCAAATAATTTGAATAAGCAGGACAGACGTTTACAATGTTCGCAACAGCACTGAACATGTTCCCACATTACCTCGGTGGAACAAACTCGGTTGGAAGGGTGAGAAAACAGAAACTCGTAGTGAGAATAGAGACGTCTGCTTATTTATGCCAGTCTGTCTGATAAAATTGTTCACAACACCTTGAATGGTTCCGTTCTATGCGAGGAGGCTGCGCAGCAGCTGGATCTGATCTACAGGTCCAGATGAGACTGTTTTAAGTTTCTGTTTTAAAAAACGTTTACTCATTTTGAACCTTGTTTTAAACAATAGCTATCTGAATTGTAATTGTTGGTGTGCAGAAAAACCGGCAGCAAAACTAAAGCCAATAGAATAGATTTCTTTTCCCATCTCCTACACTATACATATACACACATGACACACTCCATACATATGCACACGTGATACACTCCATACATATAAACACAACAATACACTCTATAGATATGCACACATGACACTCTATACATATACACAAACATGATAGACTCCATAGACATACACTATTCATATGCACACACTCCATACACACGTCAGGGTCTGGGATAGAGCCTGGGTCTCTGGCATGAAAGGTGAGTTACCTAACCTCTGAGTTACTAGGAGTTGATGAACCCCTGCGAGCAAAAGAACATGATACACTCCATACATATACACTCACTCTATAGATATACACTATACATATACATACATGTGATACACATGATACACTCTATACATATACACACACACTACACTCCATACATATGCACACACACATGATACACCATACCATACACTCTATAGATATATACACACAATACACTCTATAGATATACACACAAGATACACTCTGCATATACACACATGATACATTCTACATGCGTACTGAACCGAACCGTACCGTGTCACTTTTTCAGCACCCTTTCAAAAGGGTACCAAACACGAGAAAGGGTACCAAAAGGGTCCCAAAGGACGCGCAGCTGAACGCTATTGGTTTACAGAGATACGTCTCGAGCTCACTCAACAAGCCAGAATGAAAACAAAGGAGCCGCCATGTTTTCATACACAGCCGAGAGACTATATATCCATATAAAAACGAGCCCTGTTTAATCTGGGTTCAAATGAACATTGTCATCGTCTTGATGAACAGCCACAAAGCCAAAAAAAGAGCAGATTTTACCCTGTGCTCCGTAGTTTTTTACGAGCCAGTCTGAAGCGCTAGCGGTTTAGCTTTTACTGCTTGCGCTCGTCGCGTTTCTTTATTTGAAATGACAAACTTCTTGAGCTGATGATCATAACGTGCGCTTGATTTTTGACATGCTTTTGAAACCTGATCCTGTCAGAAACTGACAAACACGAGAGTGGCGCGCCAAAAAACAAAAGGAGAAGCCGGAAAAAAGGAGCACATTATTTTTTCTGCAAACGTGAACAAACTGCCATGCTTAACCAGCACTTTTTGGACTATTATGAACTCAGAATGATGGAATTACTTTCTAACAAGAGGCTACACGTGCTGCTGAAGATTAAGACACATTTAATCATGAGAGGTCTGCACTGACTGGGCTATATTTCATGTTGTTTTTAACCTAAATAAGGACTAAATGTATGCTTTGTGTAGTTTTCTGTAAGTAGAAACATATCGGAGACTGTAATGGTCTGTATGTGTTTATATATGTTCCTTTATTTATTTTTTTTATATAATTGCAGACGTTACAGTAGGCTATTTCGCACTGTCATTAATCTGCAGTTATATTCAACTCATGTTCATAGAAAACTTAGTAATAAACATTTATACAGAAGTATTTGTGTGTGTAAAGCATCTGTTTTGTGAGAAGTGCTTCTCATATGATATGTGAGCGACCCGTACAGCTTTACTTTAGACATTTTCTCGAGCGAAAATGATGTTGACTGCAACTTTCTGTCGTACACCACGCCCACCAAAACAGTACCATTGGGACTCTTTTAGCAGTGGAAACGCAAGCCTGATAAAAGTGACCCGTACCGACCCGTACTGTACCAGTCAGTGGAAATGAGCCAATACACTCTATACATATACACTCTATACATATGCACAAGATACACTCCATACATATGCACACATGATACAGATACACACACGTGATACACTCTATAGATATACACTCTAGTCATATGCATACATGATTCACTCTATAGATATGCACTCTATACATATACACTCCATACATATACACACACATGCACACATGACACACTCTATACATATGCACACATGATACACTCCATACATATAAACACACACGATACACTCTATACATATGCACACATGATACACTCCATACATATACACACATGATACACTCCATACATAAACACACACGATACATATACACACACACGATACACTCTATACATATACACACATGATACACTCCATATATATGCACACATGATACATTCTATAGATATACACTATACATATACACGCACGATTCACTCCATATATATGCACACATGATACATTGTACATGTACATGATACACTTTTCAGATATACACTCTATACATAAAAACACATGTGTGATGTGTGATACATATATACACATGATACACTCTATACATATGCATTCTATAAATATACACACTATAGATATACATACATGTCAGCGTCTGGGATAGAACCTGGGTCTCTGGCGTAAAAGGTGAGTCAACTAACCACTGAGCTAAAGGAAATTGACAACTTTAAGCGAAAGGAAGACATGATGCACTCCATACATATGCACACATGATACACTATACACATACACACATGATACACGCCATACATATACACAAACGATACAAGGAATTGAAGGTCTCATACAAACGAAAGGAAATGATACACTCCATAAATATGCACACGATTCACTCTATAGATATACACTCTGTACATATACATACACATGATACACTCCATAGATATACACACACACGCACACACACATGATACACTCTATACATATACATACACATGATATACACACACACACATACTGTACATACAGATGATACCCTCCGTACATGTGCACACATGATTTACTCTATACATATGCATACACATGATACACTCCATACATATACACACTCTATAGATATACACTCTATACATATGCACACATGATACACTCCATACATATGAACACATGATAGACTCTATACATATACACTCTATACATATACACACCATACATATACACACACATCAGGGTCTCTGGCGTGAAAGGTGAGGCACCTAACCACTGAACTACCGGGAATTGATGGTCAATCCATACATCTATACATATACACACAATGCTTATGCACACATGATTCACTCTACACATATACACACGACACATTCCATACACATACACACATGATACATTCTATAGATATACACTATACATATACACAAACGATTCACTCCAAACATATACACACACGATACACTCTATACATATACACACAATACACTCTATACATAAACACACATGATACACTATACACACGTTACACTCTATGCATATGCACACATGATACACTCCATATATATGCACACATGATACATTCTATAGATATACACTATACATATGCACACATGATACACTGCATACAGATACACACCTGAATTACTCCATACATATGGACACTCTATAGATATACACTTCATATATATACACACATGATACATATACACTCACATGATACACTCTATACATTTACACACATGATTCACTCCATACATATGCACATATGATACACTCTATAGATATACACTCTATACATATACACACATGATACACTCCATACATATACACACAATATA
Source organism: Danio tinwini (assembly GCA_903798205.1). Taxonomy (NCBI): domain Eukaryota; kingdom Metazoa; phylum Chordata; class Actinopteri; order Cypriniformes; family Danionidae; genus Danio; species Danio tinwini. Next base: position 2,498,971 of record CAIGQZ010001680.1, on the reverse strand, counting down.
CACTCCATACTTATACACACATGGTACACTCCATACATTTGCACTCTATACATATGCACACTTGATAAACTTCATACATATGCACACATGATATACTCCATACACATCAGGGTCTGGGATAGAACCCAGGTCGTTAGGAGTTGATGGACCCCTGAAAGCAAAAGCACATAATACACTTTATTATACATATACACACACGATTCACTCCATACATATGCACACATTATACACTCTATCTGCTTGTTAAGCGTGACGTCACGCGAAGGAGCTTCCGGGTCCAAGCGCTCTATGAAACTGAATGAGGAGACTCATCAAATGCTAATAATAAATGAATCACGATTGCAATATATATGTCCATGACTAATATCTGATGGCCAGAAAGAGACACATTTTTTATAAATTGTTAAAATTTTGGTATTTGTGATGCAGCAAGCCCAGTGATTGTTGTGTAAACTATGACTTTATATAAAATTCACTTTAATGTGTGATATGAATAAAAAGTAATCATAAACGAATATTTAGTGAGACTTGGACTCGGAAACAGTATTACATACGTCACCACTTAACAAGCGGATAGATATACACTCTATACATATACACACATGATACACTTCATACATATGCAAACACATGATACACTCCATACATATGCACTCTATACATATACACACGATACACTCCATACATATCAGGGTTTGGGATAAAGCCCGGGACCTTAGAAGTTCATGGAGCCCTGAAAGCGAAAGGACATGATACACTCTATTATATATATATACACACACGATCCACTCCATACATATACACATGATACACTCTATACATATGCACACATGATACACTCTATACATATATACATATACACACAATAAATATGCACACATGATACACTCCATACATATAAACACATGATACACTCCATATATATGCACACATGATGCATTCTATAGATATTCACTATACATATACACACATGATTCACTCCATATATATACATCAGGGATAGAACACAGGTTTCTGGCGTGAAAGGTGAGGCACCTAACCACTGAGCTACAGTGAATTGATGGTCCCATTCAAATGAAAGGACATGATACACTCTTTACA
>CAIGQZ010001680.1:2455291-2491333 GCA_903798205.1 Danio tinwini | reverse complement strand
TTGCTCTGCAGAGCCTTTATTACCAAGTGCTCTCTATATATTGATCTTCAACCTTCTCACTTTCCCACAGAATGCACCAAAGTTTCATTTGTGGTGAACCTTCTTTCTGGTAAGGCTGCACTCTGGGGGACTACGGTGTAGGAACAACAACTTCCGTGTTGTACTACATTCAAGTCCTTCACAGAAGAGTTAAAGAAGGTCTTCGACAGAGCAGCGTCTGGAAGAGAGGTGGCGCGTTTTCTGGCTGAATTACGTCAGGATTGTCGCAGCGTGGCGGACTACGCTATCGAGTTCCGCACTCTAGCGGTGAAATGTGGTTGGAACACAGAGGCTCAATGGGACATGTTTCTGCATGGTCTTACTGATAAGATTCACAATGAGGTGTACACCATGGAACTCCCTAAGACATTGGATGACCTCATCGACCTTGCCATCCGAGTTGACAACCGTCTAACACGGAGGGAGACTCCCTATCAGCGGATGATGTCACATCATCCAGGGGTTTTCTCGTTCCCTTCTCCTGCAGCCGCTGATGTAGCGGGTTCAGCACCAGAACCCATGCAGTTAGGCAGGTCCCATTTCTCTCTACAGGAGTAGCAGTGACGCCGATCTGAGGGTTTTTGTTTTACTGCGGAGGAGTTGGGCACATCATGCCATCATGCCCTTTAAAAGCCTCCACCCATCAGTAGGTAAGAGGTTACTGATGGGTGAGATTAACCTTAAAAGATTTTAAGATACTTTACTGTCTGTTTCCCTTTGTTGGTCATCTAAAACTCATAATTGCCAGGCCCTTTTGGATTCGGGAGTGGAGGGAAACCTCTATCACTCACTCCACAGGTCCCATCAGGTTAATCACCTCTGGCAATCCCTCTGAGCTTATAACCTTTTGTTTTTAACAAACACCACTATCACGCCAGTGGTCCTTGGACACCTGTGGCTGGTTCTTTATAAACCACACATTAATTGGGGCCAGAACTCTGTCATGTCTTGGAGTGATTATTCTCATGTATCTTGTCTCTCGTCTGCTCGTTCTGCTGTATCTTGTTCTGTATTACAGGAGGAGCGTGTGGACCTGTCAAACGTGCCCAGTGAGTACCTTGACCTGAAGAGAGTGTTCAGTAAGTCTCGAGCTGCTTCTCTTCCTCCGCATCGTCCCTATGACTGTGTTATAGACTTACTGCCAGGTACGTCCCCACCTAAGGGCAAATTATATTCACTCTCTGTCCCAGAGATGGAGGCCATGGAGAAATACATTTCTGATTCTCTAGCGGCCAAGATCATTCACCCCTTTTCTTCAACGGCGAGGGCGGGTTTTTTTCGTGAAGAAGAAGTATGATTCTCTCCGCCCATGTATTGACTATCGAGGGTTGAATAACATTACGGTTAGGAATACCTATCCTTTGCCGTTAATGTCTTCGGCATTTGAAAACCTGCAGGGGGCAGGTTTCTTCAAAAAATTAGATCTTCGCAACGCTTATCATTTGGTCCGCATAAGAGCAGAGCATTAATGGAAGACTGAATGGAATACCCCCAGGGGGCATTTTGAATATTGTGTTCTTCACTTGGGCTTTCCAATGCCCCCGTTGTCTTTCAAGCAATCGTTAATGATGTGTTGCGAGATATGATAGATCAGTTCATTTATGTGTACCTGGATGACATTTTGATATTTTCCCGTTCTCTCCAGGAACATGTGCAACATGTCAGGCGAGTGCTTCAGAGGCTGATAGAAAATGGGCTTTATGTCAAGGTGGAGAAATGTGTTTTTCATGCACAGTCTGTTCCTTTTCTGGGTCATATCGTGTCAGTCGAGGGGGTCTGCATAGATTCAGAGAAGATTCAGGCTGTGGTGAATTGGCCAACTCCAGATTTCTGCAAGGCCCTGCAATGGTTTCTGGGTTTTGCCAATTTTTACTGGCGTTTTATTAACAATTTCGGCCAGTTTGCCGCACCTTTGACTGCCTTAACCTCCTCCAAAACTCCGTTCAGGTGGCAGAGTGCAGCGCAAGCTGCGTTCACTAAATTGAAATCCCGTTTTGTCTCTGCACCAATTCTTGTAGCCCCTGATCCTTCTCGGCAGTTTGTGGTGGAGGTTGATGCGTCAGAGGTGGGAGTGGGAGCCGTCTTGTCTCAGTGGTCCGCCTTGGATGGCAAGATGCATCCCTGCACGTTTTTTTTCTCATCGTTTATCCACTGCGGAACGTAACTATGACATTGGTAATAGGGAGTTGCTGGCTGTCAAGCTCGCGCTGGAAGAGTGGCATCATTGGTTTAAGGCTCGGGGGTGCCTTTTATCGCTTGGACCAATCACAAGAACCTTGACTACATCAAGTCCGCCAAACGATTAAGCTCTAGGCAGGCTCTGTGGGCATTATTTTTTGTCTGTTTCAATTTTACCATCTCTTATCGACCGGGTTCCAAGCACATTAAACCCGACGCGTTATCTCGTCTTTTCGATTTTTCCGACCGCACTTCATCCCTCGGACCCATCGTCCCAGAGAACATTTTTATTTCTGCTGTAACATGGGAGATCGAGGCTAAGGTTCCCATGGCCTTGGATGGGGTAACGCCTCCGCCCGAATGCCCACCGAGTCGTTTGTTCGTGCCAGAGGAGATACGGTCTGACGTCATTTAATGGGAACACACTTCCAGAGTGGCTTGTCATCCGGGGGTGAGTCACACTTTATTCCTTGTTAAACAGCGATTCTGGTGGCCAGCGATGGCTCGGGATATATGTGAGTTTGTTTTGGCTTGCTCTGTTTGTGCGGTTTCTAAGACTTCCAGTCGCCCTCCCGCTGGGCTTCTTCAACCGCTGTCAGTACCATCGAGACCCTGGTCACACATATCGCTAGATATTGTCACTGGACTCCCACCATCCAGTGGCAATACTGAATACTCAGAATACTCCGCTTCTTAAAAGGCTACTCATTTTATTCCTCTGCCCAAATTACCCTCAGCCAGAGAGACAGCGGTTGCTATCATTGCTCACATCTTTCGCATTCATGGCCTCCCGACGGACGTGGTTTTTGACAGGGGGCCTCAGTTTATCTCAAAATTTGGAGAGAATTCTGTCGTTTATTGGGGGCCACTGTTAGTCTTTCTTCTGGTTTTCATCCTCAGAGTAACGGACAAACCAAGAGAGCCAACCAAGATCTCGAACGTATGTTGCAATGTTTGGTTTCTCAGAATGTCTCCTTCTGGTGTCCGCAGCTCTCATGGGTTGAGTACCCATGTCTCCCACCATGCAAGTACATACACGCTTTAAAACACACAAACGCACACCTTTGTTTGTTGTCATTCTTTCTTGCTTTGCTAATATACCGTAGTGTATACCAGAGGTGTGGACTCGAGTCATGAGACCTGGACTCGAGTCATGAATTTGATGACTTTAGACTCGACAAAATATAAAAAGACTTGCAACTCGACTTGGACTTGAACATAAATGACTCGTGACTTTCACTTGGACTTGCGCCCATTGACTTGTGAAGACTTGCTGCTTTCCATAAAAAGCCCAAAGATAAAAAAGTATGTTGACACGGACCACTCTGTTTTGATTCAACAGCGTCCAACATGACTATATGGCGCCGGAGTGGACAAAAGTCAAGCGAACGCAGAGAGACTGAGCCTAGTTTATAGAGTCATTTGAATGAGCCAATACTCGACAAACTTGAAAGGTTAAGGTATAAATTCTAATGTTTTTGAGTGTTAGGTATACTGCCTATGTTTTAGGCTCATATTATTTACAGCTTGTTAATGAATGCTTCAGTATTCTGCAGTATTAAGAATAGTGAACTGATAAAATGAAATACAGAGTGTAGTTTTACTACAGTAAAGTGTAGTGAATTGTAGTATAATATACCCCATATGTAAAAAAAAAACAAAAAAAAAAAACCACTGGGTAATTTGTTTATATTACACCTGTTGTGTTATTGGCAATGCAGTGGCGCAGTGGGTAGTGCTGTCGCCTCACAGCAAGAAGGTCGCTGGTTCAAGCCTTGGCTGGGTCAGTTGGTGTTTCTGTGTGGAGTTTGCATGTTCTCCCTGTGTTCGTGTGGGTTTCCTCCAGGTGCTCCAGTTTCCCCCACAGTCCAAAGACATGCGGTACAGGTAAATTGGGTAGGCTAAATTGTCTGTAGTGAATGAGTGTGTGTGGATGTTTCCCAGAGATGGGTTGCAGCTGGAAGGGCATCCGCTGCGTAAAAATGTGCAGGATCTGTTGGCGGCTCATTATGCTGTGGTGACCCCGGATTAATAAAGGGATTAAGCCAAAAAGAAAATGAATGTTGTGTTACCACAGCAACTACAGTATTACCACAACAGATTATTTATTAAGACTTTATTTTAGTTGCCATGATAAAATGGGATTGATAGTGACATTTATTTTAAGAGTGTAAGAATAGTACAGTAGGCTTAAGTTTTTCCTTATTTTTATCACAGTTACATTTCTGCTTGAGTTAGTTATTGTTTAAATGTTTTTTATTTGATTAGTATAATGCACCTTTAGGATGTTTAATAAATGTTTTTAAAATAAAATGTGTTCTTTACATCCAACGTCTATTCCAGGGGTGCCTTCGAGGGGCCACGGCCACCTCTGTGTAAACTCTAGCCACCCCAATATGATTTTGCTGTTGACATTATTAATTTAAATGAACTTATGTAAAAGCACAATATTTCAATAAATAAATAAATAAATAGCAGCCACTAAATTATTGTGGATTGATTGGTGCCACTAACGTAGCTGATTCACTTCCCCACCCCCCTCCCCGATTGTCGTTGACAGCACGCACACACCTTCAATATAGACAGCAATGGCAATTTATTATTTACCTTAAGGTACATCAATACAGAAAAAGCTGTTTTAATAATAATGTGGCTCAAAAAGGGATATGGATAAATGATATTATTAGAGTCTGTATAGTGAGTGTGTGCGTATATAGTAATGCCTTTTGTTTATTTGTTTGTTTTATTAATTAATTCATTATTCTTCATTAATTTTAGACATGGCATATACTGTATGCCGTACAATAAAAGTATTTGAAAATAACTGATAAGTAGGCCCACACGGAATCTGCACGCGCAGAATTCCGCAGATTTTTTTGCAGATTTTCAGCCCATTATTAATTCTGTTTATTTACTTACAGTTAACTATTTACTGTTAATCTAATTGGATTTGCATTTTAAACATTAAATAAAAGTTAAAAAGATATTATTTTTTATATTTAAGGTTTTAGTTATGATACTCCTAAAATAATTCCACAGAAATCTGCATATTTTTACCAAAATTCTCCGCAGAAATAGCAAAAAACATCCGCAGATTCCATCTGGCCCTGCTGATAAGTTATTTATATATATGAAACATGTTTAAAAACTAAATGTTTTTTTGGATTTTATCAAATTAGAATTTATAGATTTTTTTAGGAATTAATTGCTATGTTTCAAGAGTATTTAATTAAATGAATTAAAACCACATTATTTCACTTACCAGAAACAAAAAAATTAACATTACACTGAATTCATTAATTTTTTTTGTGTGGCACCCCAAGATTTGGTGTGGCCTCTTCTAGCCATCCCTAAGAAAATTATAACATAGCACAACTAAACTTAATTAATTAGACAGCAGTAGACATGCAATTTCTGTGTAATGTGAGGCAAAATGGACTCTATTGTGGTCGAACTCGTTCTTGTGGAATATGCTGTGGAGACGAGACGCAGCACTGTTCAGCACTTTTTTAGAAAATTACATTTGTATTTTATTATATCTGAGCAATGGTCTTTCATAAAAAAGGTTTGCTTAATTAATACAGATCTTACAACCATACATAATCTGTATACATTTTATTTTCTGTTAAAAAGACTCGAAAGTCAAACCGTAGGACTTTGGTCTTGACTTGAGACTTGTTGGCCTTTGACTTGGGACTTGACTCGGGACTTGCCTGTCTTGACTCGGGACTTGAGGGCAATGAATTGAGACTTACTTGTGACTTGCCAAACAGTATGACTTGGTCCCACCTCTAGTGTACTGTTTAATAATCAATTTAAATGATGTAGTAAATAAAAAAAAAAATAAATAAATAAAAAGCGCCATTAATTCCCGCCCTCTCATGGTACGCACAGTGCGTACAGCCGTATGGCTGCTGGTGTAACCCTGTAAAAATGGATAATTAATAATAATTGAATTATGCAATAGTTGTTAAAGAAATTAAATTATTATTGAACTCAGAAGTTAGTGTATAATATGAGAAAAATTATAAAATAAAAAAAATAGCATGTCCGTAAATTAACTGACATTTCAATGATCATCCAATCATATTCATGTTAAGTGAAAGCCCGCCCCACCACATTAGATGCTAATGGGAAAGGGCATGTTGTTTTTTCTCCGTGAGTTCAGAGAGGTGAACAGCAGCAAAAAGGATTTAATACAGAAATATACACAAGTACTTTCTTTTCGTTGGATTTTGGTCAGGTTTTTTTTTACTATGCTGGAAAACCGAGCGTTCAGTACAGAGGATTATCCAAGATGGCGAGTCAACAAACGAGACGAATGCAGGTGTGAATCAATTAAACCTGACCAGGAGCGCGGTAGGAAAAATCCAGTTATTTGCTAAATCCTGTAAACGGAACAAACTCTTGTTTTCTCTTAAAAGACTGCTTAAAGGATTATTTTTCCTTCTGAAGTTTGAGCCGTTTTTCTTAATTTTTCCCCCGCTGCGCTGACTTTTCTAGAACTGAACTGAGAATCAAATGTTCTTTTGGTGAATCGATTCAGTCTCAATTGAACCGAGCTGATGAACTGACTGTGCTGAACTCTGTTATTTGAATTGAAGTGATTGAACCGAACAGTTTGAACTGCGTTATTTGAACTGAATCTAAGGAATCACACGAACTGAATCTTTGTTTTTCACTTTTTCTTTAACTGGATTTCTTACATCTACCGTATTACACAGTTATTGAACAAAAACTTGTGATTATAATTTCCTGAATGGTTATTTTTTGAACATATTGAAGTTGTAAAATGTATATTTGAACTTTTTGATGTTTTATGTTTCATATGTCATTCTGTGTTATAGTAGTGTTATAGTGGTGGGTGCACCCAGTAGTTGTCAATGAGTAATTCATGTGTATTATCTTGAAACTGTACTTTATTGTGATTTTAATTTACAAAGAGACACAATTGTAAATTAATTGCTCATTTATTTTTATTTCCATTTAATTCAAATAATTCATTTAATTTCAGTACAGATTTATTCATACACATTTAAGTTGTCTAATTGCATTTTTATAGACAAACCTACTGGCCTATAGTTAAAATTAGCATAAAGTGTACATTATCGACATGAGTGCTACATTAAATCTGGCAAAACAGCCAGGAGATGTAAATTAGAGCTTTATTCATTTTATTTTAAGGAGAAAAATGTACCTTTTCAGACAAGGCATTTAGACCAGTTTTTGTGACAAGAAAATTGACATTAGCAACATGGAAATAGTGCAAAAAGAAAGTGTGAAAATTGTAAATGCTCTTTTAATCAATGGGCCAGTAAGACTTCTTAAAGAGCATATTGTAGGTTAAAAAAACTATTTAAAAAAAGGTAGAATCGTTTGTAAAAATACTCTATAATACCATTAAGTACCATATTAAAATGTTTTACGAAGCGCAAGGGCAGACGCGCGCTGTTTACAGTGAAGCAGAGTAGCATTGTTTGTTAATTTTAGTGTTATTTATCATCATTGTGGTATATTATTGCATGTATGGGGGCTGCACAAACTCCAGCCTGTCAGCATATCGAGTCCACAAGTTTTCCGTTGTTATTTTCGTTCATTTGTGTTTATGAAAGGAAGAATCCGATAACATCTCCTGGATCAGTCAGAGGTGCAGCTCGGTGAAAACGAGAACTGTACATGGTAAGACAACTCATTTTTCTTTTATATTTGTCAACTTTCAAATCAGTAAGCATGATTATTTGAGTAATTAGAAGCTACGCGATGTGTTTACATTGGAGTGGCCTACAGTAGCTAGCCTACTGCTGCTAGCTTGTAGCGTATAGCATATTAAGTATGTTTTTTTAAACCATGCAAAAATGTAAGCATATGATAAGACCACTGGTACCATCAGTTTGCTAATATTATAAATGTCTTGTATAGTTACAGAGTTGAAGGCTTTCTCTCCACGGGCCTCTCGCTCAACTGTGCTTCAATTTGGCTCACAGAGTAACCTCAGACCTTCACCTCGTTCATCAGGTAGATTATTATTTCCCCTCTCTTAATTATACATGGTATTATCTGTACAAAAACTAGAAAGGCAAATAATTAGTAGAATATTTCTATATAATGCAGCCAGGTACAACTCAAACACTATCTTTGACTTCCTTTTTTATATTGGAATCATGTAACCATTGACTTCCATAGTATCTGTTTTTCCTACTATCGAAGTCAGTGGTTACAGATTTTCAGCTTTCTTCAAAATATCTACTTTTGTGATCAACAGAAGAAAGAAATGCAATAAGGTTTGAAACCACTTGAGGGAGAGTAAAAAGTATTCTGTCCTGTCAATGAGGAAAGGCACTTTATATTCACATATGAGGAATATTCATCTTGTAGAAGAAAAACAAATAACATTTGAAAAATTGAAGTTTGTTATCACACATGCTCAACTTATAATGGGTACAATTTATATTTGTGAGATGGTATGCAGTTCACTATCCAGGGGTCTGCAAATGTGGCTGGGTATTCTGCATTGTTATATTAAAATCATATGGTAAATTTTGAAATATACATGATTGACAAAGATGATTTAAACTTTTGCATTATTTTCCCAGCATATATGTATCAGCCTTCATGGCGTCTCTGACGGTGGAATACTGGAGGTCATCACAGACTCAACGAGAATGCAGAACGTCCCACTAAATTTGTTCTCTTTTGTAGATCCTTCCAGTGGGTTTACAAGGATGAGACTGTCAGCATCTTTTTACACAACATTCACAATTTAGCACACATTAAACGCACGATAGTGTGTTACCCACATAAATGTTGGCCAACTTACTGAAAAATTATTTAAATAAGGTTTACTTTTAAATAGGTCAGATGATATATTTTGCTTTGAGTAATATATGTTTGTAACCTACTTATACATACACTCGCACATATACTTATACATATATAAAGAGTAAAAATGTTGGGTATTAACAGTGCTTATGATTTTGTGCTACATTAATAAAACTTGAATTTGAGTGGAATTTGAATTAGGGTTTATTTAACCATAAAAATCAGATCTGTTGATCACATATTTGTAAAAATTTTATACAATAACACAACTTGTGATTGTAATTTTTAAGGATTATTGCCTAAATGGTATCCAATATGGATCATCTTATACCCAATGCAAAAAAAAAATAAAAAACTGACAGACTCATTTTTTAAAACTTATTTTAATATTTGATGTTGTTTTTATTTCAATACATAAGCTCCGAAAACTCTTTGTATAATAAAAAGATTTTCAAGTACCATGTTTACATGTTTCTGCATTATTCCAGACGTTCTGTGTTATTTGTGTTTTGTATTCACTTATCTCCAATTAAAAAATAGCGTCAATGTGGCATAACTCTGTTAAATGCTCATTAGTTTCTGTTACTGGTAAGTATTAATACTTATAGATGATTAATACTAGCTTTGCTATTGCCAGATAAGATTTTGTTATCGTACATATCTGTCTGTAAGCCAACGCTGGTCTCTCATTGAGAACCTGCTCTGTTCTACTCACAATACAGCTCAATTACTCTTCTTTGACTGCTGTTCTGTCTACTGGTCTGTCCACAGGCTCATAATTGTGCGGCTGTGGTCCGTCATTTGTGTGAATATCTCAGAATATCTGATCTCAGCATCAAAATGCGCACCGCAATTAGTTGTCTTCATACTGTTTATATGCGCAAACTCCCTCTTCCGACGTCACTTCCCGTCTGGCGATTTTTATTTTTTATTTTTCTCAGTACATTTCTGAGACTAAAAACGACTCCAGATGGCTTAATAATACACTTTAACATATATTTTAAAGAAAATCTAGTTCTTACTTTACTCTTACACACATTGACTCACTGGGGTGTCTAACCTACAATATGCTCTTTAAAGGATGAAGGGGTCTTTGATCTTCTAAAGCATCATGGTTCCATTGCAAGAGTCATTTCCATTAACGATCCTGAGTCTTAAGTATCACGATCACACAATTGTAGAGTATAACTCTGGATCGGCTATTGAATCGATAAGCTCCTCTCTACCTCTTAGCCACACAAGTAAACAGAATTCAAGTTTGACTTATCAGATAAGGGCCCTAAGTAGTGTCTACTCTTATGAGAAGAGTTTTAGTGCTACTACCTCTTACATATCCACCCTGAAAAACATAGCTAAGCTAAGTGGGAAAACTTTCAATGCTCTACTGCGGACGGAACTCACTCAGATTTCAAGCTCCCTAATTTCAGATGAAGTGGACGAAGATGAGACTGCACTTCCTGAGCTCTGACCCAGCAAAGAGCTGAATGTTTTTGAGGCAAATAACCCTAATCCCAGTTTAAATCAAAATGAGCCTGCACTCGACTATGATGAAGCACCATAATCACCATAAGACTGTTGTTAGGTGCCGTGAGTCATGTTCAGCTCTATCCTGCAGAGGTGCAGAAAGTTATCGTTGAGCATATAGTTAAAAGTGAAGCCTCCCCAGTAATTCCATCTGCAGCTGTAATTAAGCTCCATCCTTTCTTAGGAAGGATTCCCCAGCGAATTAATGAATGTGATTATGACACTTGGCGTTGTAATGCAGAATTATTTCTTGATGATCCTTCTGTGTCTGACTTGCAAAGAGTACGAAGAGTAATGGGAAGTATTTTACCATCTGCTACTGATATTGTTAAGTCTGTAGGGCCTCGTGCTTCTCCCAAAGCTTATATCAGGATGCTTGATTCAGCTTATGGTGCAATCGAAGATGGAGACGAGTTGGTTTCAAAGTTCATGAACACACTTCAGAATGATGGGAGAAAGCATCTAGCTATCTCCAGAGACTTCAAGTTGCTTTGAGCAAGGCAGTCAGGGCAGGTGGAATTAAATCATCAGAAGCTAACCATCATCTTCTACGACAGTTTTGCAGAGGCTGTTGGGATAATGACCTTATTTCTGAACTCCATTTTGAGGCTCACAGAGACAACCTTATTGAATTCCAGGAATTACTCTGTTCAATCAGGACTAGAGAAGATAAGGAATACACACAAGTTGATGCGTATGAAAAGTCATTTAGGCTGTTCTAAGCAGAAACCACACCCAATGCCTAAATCTGCACATGTGTACAGCCAAGAAACTGACATTGCAAGCAAACCTATTTCTGAATCCAGGTGGTTGTCTGAGACAGCTGAATTAAAGAAGCAAATTGCTGAACTAAAGGAGCAGTTAACTTCACTGACTCTTGTAAAACCGAGGAAGACTGTCAAACCTAAGCATAAAACTGTACCCTCTGCCACTAATATGGAGTTTGCCAGCAAACATCCACTGAAGTCAATTTGTGGTTCTGTCACAAAAGGCAGACCACGGCCTGGTTACTGTTTCAGGTGTGGTGAAGATGGCCATATCTCTGTCATCTGTGAAAATCCTTCCAACTCCAAGCTAGTTGAAAAGAAGTGTAATGAGTTGAAGTTGAAGCAGCAGCAGTGGGACAGAGAGAACAGTCATGGGGCTGCAGCTTCTTTAAAAACGCCTAACAGTTCCAGTTGCGGGACAAACTGGGGCTAGTCAACCTGAAAGTCATCCCACCAGAAAACATTCGAAGGTGTATTGTAAATTCATGGCACGCCCTGGATCTGGTATACAACGATTAGTAGGATCCAAGTTTACTGCACAAGTAAAAATTTCAGAAACCGAATGTAACTTTTTGCTTGACACAGGGTCGCAAGTGACCAAGCTTGTTTGACTAGCCATCCCATTAAGCCTTTGAATCATCTTCTTGAGGTCAGTGGTGCTAATGGTCAACCAGTTCCTTATGAAAGATACGTCGAAATCCAAATTGCTTTTCTGGAAGACATGGTGGGATCTGAAATTGAAATCTCCACACTTGCACTAGTTCCTGATTTCAACTCTGGGAAACAATCTCAAGTCTTGATCGGGACGAATACTCTTGACTCCTTGTATGCAGAATGTTCTGACATGAATAACTTTGAATACCATTTGCCACAATATGGGTTCAATGCAGTTTTAAATACCCTTGAGCTACGGCACAAACTGAACTCTCATGGAAGCCTTGGGTTTGTGAGATTACAAAGCAGAGAGCCTGTTACCGTTTCCGCAAAGCAGACAATTGCTATATGTGGAAAAGCGAGTATAAGTTGCCTACCTGTCAAAGAGTATGTTCTTTTAGATAACATCACTTCCTAGAGGTATTCTTTTCCCAAGTAGTTTAGTCCAAGTGGCATCCATCCCTCAGCAAATGTGGACCATCCAGCTACAAAACAAATCTAACCATGATGTAGTCTTGCAGCCCAATGTTGTCATTGGTGAGGTGCATGCTGTTTAAAACAAACATACTTTCTTAAGATGCCAAGGTGGGATCTTTTCCTTGTAGTCAGTGCTGCTCCAAAGAATTGCCTTTCCAATGATTACCTTTGACTTTGGAGATTGCCCATTGTCTCAAGAATGGAAAGACAGCATTAATGATATGTCAGATGTGTTTGCTCAACATGACCTTGACTTTGGTCGAAGTTCCAAAGATAAACATAACATTAAGCTCTTTGATGAAACTCCATTTAAACAGAGAGCACGTCCTATACATCCGCATGATCTGGCAGCTGTTCTACGGCACTTACAAAAAATTAAAGAGTGGTGTAAACCGAGAGTCTGCATCTCCTTTCGCATCCCCGATTGTAGTCGTATGCAAGAAAAATGGCGATGTAAGGCTGTGTGTTGATTACAGAAAGCTGAATTCACAAACTGTGAAAGACTCGTATGCTTTGCCCAACCTTGAAGAGTCATTTTCTGCTCTATCAGGTTCCCAGTGGTTCTCAGTTTTAGACTTGAAATCTGGTTATTACCAGATAGAAATGGAAGAATCTGACAAGTACAAGACTGCTTTTTCATGCCCATTAGAGTTCTGGGAGTTTAATAGAATGCTCCAAGGCATTATAAATGCACTAAGTACCTTTCAACGTTTAATGAAAAAGTGCATGGAAGATCTGCATCTTAGTGAGGTCCTGGTGTTCCTCGATGATTTGATAGTATTCTCCCGAACTCCTGCAGAGCATGAGGAGCGGCTCTTGACAGTACTGGCAATACTGAGAGAATATGGGTTGATACTCTCTGCAGAAAAGTGTAAATTCTTCCAAACGTCTGTTCGGAATTTACAGGTGTCCAGACCAATCCTGAAAAAATACGTGCCCTTAAGACCTGGCCAAAACCAAAAACCCTGAAAGAGTTAAGATCATTCTTGAGATTTGCAGGGTATCATTGTCGATTTATCCAAAATTATTCTAAGATTGTAAAACCCCTGAATGACTTAACTGCTGGGTATACCCCAGTGAATCGTAAACAAACTAATGAAGGAAAGCAGCAGTATTTCAACCCAAAAGAGTCTTTCCAGAGGTGAGTCTAGATATCCCGCCCATAATTTAGAGTTTCTTGCCTTAAAGTGGGCAGTTATGGAAAAATTCTCTGACTATTTGTATGGCAACCACTTCACTGTCGTAACTGACAGTGATCCTCTTACGTACAATCTGTCTTCTGCAAAGCTTGATGCCATCAGTTATCTTTGGCTATTAACTTTGGCAACTTTCTCTTTCAATCTCATCTATAGATCTGGAAATAAAATCAGGATGCTGATGGATTATCAAAACGTCCCCTTGGTGAACTAGTATTTGACATGGTATCACAAAAGGAGCAGGAACGGATACAGCAATACACTGCCAAACACCTAGGTAAAGGTAAAGGTGTCATCATAGACTGTGCTCTTGTGCAAGCTGTGTGTGACAAGCATCTCGTGCAGCAGGATATTGGATCTCCAGTTGCACTGGTGGAGTCCTTGACAGTAGAACAGGAGGCTATTCCAGGATGATTTACTCAAGAAATGACTGATGAGGCATCTGCAGTACCGAATTTAACTAGAGAAGATCTGTGCCTAGAATAAAGGAAAGATGTTACTCTAGGACAAGTCATTAGTCACATGGAACAGGGCCAGATGCCCTGCCGTGTGGTGAGATTTGAGTGTCCAGATATCTCCCTGTTGTTGAGAGAGTGTAATCGCTTAGAATTTAAGGAGGGAGTTCTTTACAGACTGCGGCATTCGAACAATCAAACAAATTATCAATTGGTGTTACCTGTGAAGTTCTGTTCTATGGTGTTGGAGAGCTTGCACAATCAAATGGGCCACATGGGAATTGATTGCACTCTAGATCTTGTCCGATCTCGTTTTTATTGGCCAAAGATGAGTACTGATGCAAAGAGAAAGGTTAAGACATGTGAATGGTGTGTCAAAGGAAAGCTGTGCCCGAGAGATCAGCACCACTGTTCAACATCCAGGTGACACGACCGCTTGAGTTGCTCTGCATTGACTTTCTTTTCCTTGAACCAGATCGAAGTAATATACAGAATGTGCTTGTCATGACAGACTTTTCATAGGCTGCCAGTAGATTTGGCCTTTGGGCTACCTTTGGAAAACTCTGTCCATGAGCCACATTCCAAACATGTCCAAAATTTCAAAGCCCGACTTGAAGAAAGTTACAGAATTGCCACTCAAAATGCTTCAAAGTCTGCAATGAGGAATAAAGACAGATTTGACAGACGAGTAAAAGAGTCAACTCTTGAAGCTGGAGATAAAGTCTTAGTGAGAAACATCAGAATCAGGGGAAAGCATAAACTCGCTGACAAGTGGGAGCCTGCCATTCATATACAGTAGTAGTTGAATGGGTAAGAGACCTCCCAGTGTATAAGGTTCGTCCCCAGGATAAGGATGCTCCTGTGCGAGTATTGCACAGGGATTTACTATTACCTTGTGGCTTTCTTACCACTGAGGAAACTGCAGTTGATCCTACTCCAGGAAATATCTCCAAGCCTAAGACGCGAAGCCCGAAGCCAAAGGAATAGAGAACTGTTTAATGAGGAACAATCATATTCTAAGGATGAGATCTGCATATTCAGTAGAATTCCTGTTGGAGAAACAAGAATAACTCATGCATATGACATCAAGTCAAAAGAGGTTGGTGGAAAAGAAAAGGACTTACCTCAAGAATTGAACTCACCTTAGGAAACAGAAGAACCTCAAGTTGGGAACAGTCCAGATTATGTGGATTCATTAAAAGAAAACTTAGGATAGGAAGTGAGTGAATTTACAGACTCTGAAGTACAGGACACTATTCCAACAGGAAATGAAGAAAAAGAAACATACTTACCATCATCCGAACTGAGGAGTGATGAAGATGACATGGATGTGTCCACGGATGTCCACAATCTGGAGGAAAAAACAGAAGAAAAGATTAATGCAAATTCAAGATCAAGTGTTAACCTAAGACAGTCTAACAGAATTCCGATACCTTCAAGGAAATTCCATTATCCACAGTTGGGTAATCCTCTTACCTCAGTAGTCCAAAACTTGTTTCAGTCCTTGAGTGAGGCAGTGGTTAATTTCATGAGTCTTACTGACTTTGATGTGTCATTTTGTCGCAGAGCTAGGTGAAGAATAAGAAGCAAAGGGACTTGCTTACCTTTAAGAGGGGAGGATGTAACCCTGTAAAAATTGATGATTAATAATAATTAAATTATTCAATAGTTGTTAAAGAAATTAAATTATTATTGAACTCTGAAGATAGTGTATAACATGAGAAGGATAAAATATAAAAAATAGCATGTCCGTTAATTGATTGACATTTCAATGATCATCCAATCATATTCGTGTTAAGTGAAAGCCCGCCCCACCACATTAGATGCTAATGGGAAAAGCCATGTTGTTTTTTTCTCTGTGAGTTCAGAGAGGCAAACAGCAGCATAAAGGATTAAATACAGAAATATACACAAGTACTTTCTCTTCGTTGGATTTTTGTCAGGTTTTTTTCATTATGCTGGAAAACCGAGCGTTTCAGTACAGAGGATGATCCAAGATGGAGAGTCAACCCACGAGACGAATGCAGATGTGAATTAATTTAACTGAACCAGGAGCGCGGTAGGAAAAATCCAATTATTTGCTAAATCGTGCAAACGGAACAAACTCATATTTTCCTTCGAAAGACTGCCTAAAGGATTATTTTTCCTTCTGAAGTTTGAGCCATTTTTCTTCATTTTTTTCCCCGCTGCGCTGACTTTTCTAGAACTGAACTGAGAATCAAATGTTTTTTTGGTGAATCGATTCAGTCTCGATTGAACCGAGCTGATGAACTGACTGTTCTGAACTCTGTTATTTGAATTGAAGTGATTGAACCGAACTGTTTGAACTGCGTTATTTGAACTGAATCTAAGGAATCACTTACACAAACTGAATCTTTTTTCCTTTTTTCTTTAACTGGATCTGTCACAAAGATATACGCAGGAGACCCAAATGCAAGTGAATGCACGATGATTTATTAACCCTCTGGGGTCGAAGACCGCGTATACACGTTTTGGTGTTTTTTTCTGATAACGGTGAAAAGAACGTAAATTACACTGTGGCGAGGGGGCGTGGCCGAGAGCCGTGGGAGCGAAACGAGGCCCGCCACAGATGAGATGCACCTGTGGCGCGCACCTGCCTTCAATCCCACGGAAGGAGCTCTGGACTATAAGAGGAGGAACGATGGCAGAGGACAGAGAGAGAGAACCGGGCCCGGACATATTACTTTTGCTTTCAGTTTGACGGCAGTCTCCGTGAGGAGCTGCCGTCCGTTTGTTTTGATTTAGACGGCAGTCTCCGTGAGAAGCTGCCGTCCCTTTTATTAATAAATATTTATTTAAAACAGCGTCGGTTCCTTCTTCCCGGCGGCCAGGTGGCCGTAACTTCATTACATACACTTTCAGTTTTGATCGTACAGATAAGATCAATACATCAATTAAATCTGTTAGGTGTCTACTTTTTTGTGTGAACACTTACAACAACAACAAATGTGTGTGGTTTTGCAAAATAAGGTAAACAAATAGTGTTGGCAATCTGTCTTTTCTCTCTCTGTTTTTAGAAATGCGTCAGTAAAATCTACTGAAACTCCACGAAAACAAAGTACACAGACATGAGACATATCTATAGAAAGCTTAAAGTGTCTACTTTTAAATGCAGTGAGTGCATATTGAAAACGAACATTGATTAATATAGTAATCAGTATGAAACCAACACTGTCTAGTTTCTCAGTCTGATCTCATTAGTTTTAATGCGACTAAGCCCGCAAGGCTTTGTTATTACAAGCATCTGCATAAGTCACGCGCAACATGTAGACTGGTCAGAAAAAGCACGTCATTAAAATGAACGGAAATTCAGCAAATACTCAACAAAGAGGCATGAGTGATATATCAAAAGAAAGGTTGATATGTCTAGTTGTGCAATAACTAATTCAAGTCGAAAACAAATAATACATTTTTTATGTAATCCGTATAAAAGTAAGCACTGCGGATTTTCATATCGCCTCATTACAGCTAACGTGATCCCGACTCTCAGTAAACACGCTGTTCATATGTAAAGGACTGAGGTGAACCAGGTAATAACATACACGCCCCCCGAGACATGGCATAAAACGAACAGCTTCATTACAGAGTTACTTTATACATAGGGTGTAAAAGTGGGCTTTTACAAACCTTACATTCTTCATTATCTTACACTCTTCATAATTACACTGTTTTTTGCACAGTTGTGCCCTGATTATATCTATATAAGCTCTTCTGTGTCTCTCTTTCCTCAATTGTTGACAATTTCTCAGCACTATGAGAGAGCACTTTATACATAGGGTGTAAGAGTGGGATTTAACAAACCTTACACTTTTTATTATTTTACAGTTTTTTGCACAGTTGTGCGCTGATTATGTCTTTTGTACACCACATTTCATTTGTAAATTCAACTATAGCATATAAGCTCTTCTGTGTCCCTCTTTTGGCAATTGTTAAAATTTTCTCATTCTTGCTACATGTAAGTTTATATAGTTTACAGTTTTATACAGTGTACTCACACATGTATCTCCAGTTATTTTGTGTTATAGTTCAATATATTTTAAATAAACTGCAAAACAAAAAATATATAAACTTATTTTTTCCTCAGATTCTTTCTTGAAACTCTTCTCTCTTAGTCACAAACCTGTCTGATGGCTCATTATGCAGCTCATTATCAGGGCCGGAGCAAGCCGAACTGCTGCTCTAGGCAATGGACTAGCACGCCGCACTCAACCCGAAAGTGAAAACGAACCTGACCAGTTCATAAAGTGAGGATGGGGGGTTGATGTTGCGGATGAGTCAGTACGTTGGGTTGGGCGGCGGGGAGCGTTTGCCGCCCTCACTATTATGCCAGACCCCTATTATGCAAGTGTTCTGTTGATGTTGTGGATGAAAGTCAGTACGTTGGGTTGGGTGGCGGGGTGCGTTTGCTGACCTCATTATTATGCCGCTCTAGGTCGCCTCTATGGACGCTCCGGCCCTGCTCATTATGCAGGTCTTTGTCTTCTCAGGTGTGACTCACTGCATTAGTAATGATAGTTTACGCCGTTTGCATAGACCATTTTCACTCAGAAAGTGACTTAGAAAATTTAATTCAATATATTGTTTTCTGTGAGCAAGTAAACAAGATGATTCTCACATCATTTTGAAGCAAAAACACTAGGCTACAAGATCCAGTTATCAAAAGTCTTGTGAACAAATGTTCTCTATGTGTTTCACAGCCTTGTTTCAGTGACTTCAAAATTTTAGTTTTTCACTAACCACACATAAACATTTCTTTCTCAAAAACACATACATACATACATACATACATGCTGCTTAGGTAATATTGTAGCCCAGCTTGTGCTGTTTACAGCGTTATAACACTTTAGCCATTAATATGTTTGTAAGATACTGAAAAACACACAAATGTCAGTGCATGTCAAAACTTCTCCAGAGCCCCAAAACACCCTTAGACCCCTAGGGGTTAACTGTTCAATGCGCACTGCTCTCACCTGGGTAGGTAGGCTCAAAGCACCCACTGACTGCCTGGAACTCAGACGTGCACATACGCTGCAGGTCATGCCAGAGTGTGCGTGTGTGTGTGGTCATGTGATATGCGTTTACAGAGGTGTAGTGTGGACGGGGAGCGGTTCAGAAATGCTAAATGAAACGCCAGTGTGGACGTGGATCATTTTCATTCTAAAACGCTGTTTTAAAACTAAAACACATCAGTGTAAACGGGACCTCAGTGACACCAGACTGATAATTACAGGGGGGTGTGACCCCACAACGCTTGATCTGCCCATCAAAACAAGACACATGAGGGATTAGCACCCTAATTAGTGATACATAGTTTGCGCTAATCTATATATTAATAATAATTTATTCATTCATTTTCTTTTTGGCATAATCCCTTTATTAATCAGGAGTTGCCACAGCGAAACAAACTGCCATATTATCCAGCACGTTTTACACAGTAGATGACTTTCCAGCCGCAACCCAACACTGGGAAACACCCACGCACTCTTGCACACTCTCACATACATTATGACCAATTTAGCTTATTCAATTCACCTGTATCGCATGTCTTTGGACTGTGGGGAAAACCGGAGCAATCCCAGAATGGTTTAAGTATTTTCCAGTTTTCTTTTATATTTTTAATCTTTCTATGAAAGGTGGCAGTAAAATTTACAGAGCTGATCCTCTTACGCAGTACCGCCGAACCACCAGGACCCCCTTGTTCTTATTTCTGATATGATTTAAATTTTGCAATTCAAGAGCTGTTCAAGAGAAATATGCTTTCATTTTATTTTGTCAAATAATCATTTGTAAACTTGTCTGTCTTGACCTGTTTTATTTTAAACACAAACACAGTTTTGTCTTAACTGAGAATAAGCATATAGGAAAGCAGTCTAATTAATTCATTATAGATCTGTGCAATCATATGCTGTGTTCACACCAGATGCGGTACACATGGATAAATCACAATATTCGCTCGTAAATAGACGCATGAACATTATGAGTTTTCTCGCTTCAGTTGCGGATCAAATTCACTTCACAATAGATGTGTATTTGAGTCATGGGCAGGGCTTCTGTCTGCCTGGTGACTCTGGCTTCGAATCTAAATGGCTAACAAGGATTTTATTGAGAGAATAGCTGTGTTTCTGTGCTTGAGGAAGGCTGATAAACAGCGTTGATTCATTTGGAGCCTTGTCTAAGTCCACTAGATCCTTTCAGAGGTGCACCTAGCTCTGTGAGTTTATAAACTTCTTCAGAAACTTAACCTGGATGGTTAAAGCTTTTAACAGTGCTTCAGACTGAGCCGAGCCCAGTTTAATGAACTGTTGTCCGGTGTCGGCAGGAGGACTTTTCCCCGGGACACCAACAACAGGCGCTACGTCATAATCACGCCTCTACAAGACAAAGCTCATAATTGGTTGGCACCTCATTCATTCGTATCGTGCCGCAGGATGCCGCAGCCTTTCAAAGCCAATCTTATACATGATGAAATCCTGACTAAGAATGGGCTAGTTGCATATCTATTCCATTTTGAATTTCCTGTCTAGCGAGTGTGTGCAGAGATACTTCCGAGTTGCGCATGGGTAGAGGGAGGTGGGAACGGGGGGCGGATGGGCTTTGACTCTAGGGCTGTGTATTGGCAAGGGCCTCACGATACGATATATATCGCATGGGTATACATTGGTCACGATACGATAAATATTTTGATATATTGCAATAGTTTGTATTAGTATGCGTGTCACATTATATTGACAACTTGATAAAGTCAGCAGACAAATTAAAATTACAATTACAGTTACAATTTATTTTCCATCCATTCCAATTCATTAAAACTGCACAGTGTGATTGAACAGAGAACTATGTATATTGCAAAGCTTACAAATGGCATTTATTTTTTGTCTAATTCAGTACTCCCTGGTATAGCGTTTAGGGTTGGGCTATGTTGACCAGTTTGGCATCATACGATGTCTAATGTGAAACATGGCGATGGACCATGGCATCGTCATCATAGGGGGAGGTGAACTAATTATTTATGAATAATTAATAAATTCATAACTAATTAATTATTTGTAGCCTACCATTTCAACTACCTGACCCGCATGGCCTTTGTTTTACTCATAACCAAATAAATAAATAAATAAATAAAGATAAGTTACACACAAATTACCACCTGTCAATCACTTTTTTCCGCAGGACTCTGACATGACTAGGCAGAGTGAACCGTGCCGTTATGGCATCCACACATCTGCTTGGTAAAAAAGCTGCACAACCAACAGGTATTAACCAACAGTATCTGAGGTTTTCACTAAAATTACTTAGTAAAAGCTTGAAAGTGAAAGACTGAAGCAGTGTACTGACGCTGTGATACGTTACCTGAGAGAATCAAAAGACTGAAGAGTCGTTAGATAGAGACAAGATAAATTAAATATCACGTTTAACAACTAACTTATAGTGAGACGCCATCCAGCGGTAATCCTTGATAAACTGTCCGTACTAATGACTGTACAAAATATAGAGTCCGTACACCTCTCCGGAGTTCAGACGAGCGCATGACAGTGTGTGTGTGTCTGTGTGTGGGGGGGTCATTTTCGTTCTAAAATGCTATTTTACAACTAAGCTGTATCAGTGTAAACGGGGCCTGAGTGTGTGTTTTTCACGAGCGCATTTGCAACGGGGGCGGTGCGGAGGATCGGTAATGCCGCATCATGATGTCTATAGGCCATCGGCGATGGCATCGTCTATCGACCCAACCTCTAATAGCGTAAAACAAAATTGCAGCCACACGTCACCTCTAAAAGCTGGAGGCACATTTATATTTTAGGCCATGCTCACTCTTGGTTACTTCTGATCCTGTACTACTTGGCGTTTTGTTGATCGAGAGTTAGGAACATCTACAGGAGCGGAGGAGGACGTCATTTGGCACAACATGAATCGATACTTGAGGTTGGACTATCGATACACTATCGTAAAAGAAACTATCGCAATAGTTAGATGTATCGATAATATTGCACAGCCCTAGTTGACTCCAGAGTCTGTTTTGCTCAAGGAACACTTCTGTTGGAGATAGAACTTGGAGGGTGGCAGCACTTTCAATAAATATAATTGTGTGAATATGCGCATGTCGGAGCTCTAGGAAGTCAGCGGGTGCTTTGAGCCTACCCACCCAAGTGAGGGCAGCGCACATCAGACAGTTCAACAACCTACTATATTTAATTATTCTTGATAGTGAAACAACAAAACCATGGTGAAGTAAATGTTGTTATAAAGTACACTGTTTCCTTTGAAGATATATGACGTGTCCTCTGGAGTTTGTTTTCCATATCAAACTTGTGAAGTCTGAACTTACATTGAACAGATTTAACTTTGTGTACTTAATATTGAGAAAAAAGGGGCAGCATGGCCTCACAGCAAGAAGGTCGCTGGTTTGAGCCCCGGCTGGGCCAGTTGGCATTTCTGTGTGGAGTTTGCATGTTCTCCCCGTGTTTGCATGGGTGGTTTGGTTCCCCCCCAAGTCCAAAGACATGCGCTATAGGTGAATTGGGTAGGCTAAATTGTCCATAATGTATGAGTGTGAATGAGTGTGTTTGGATGTTTCTCAGTGATGGGTTGCAGCTGGAAAGGCATCTGCTGCGTAAAACATATGTTGGATAAGTTGGCCGTTCATCCTGCTGTGTTGACCCCAGATTAAAAAAGGGACTAAGCTGAAAGGAAAATGAATGAATGAATGAATATTGAGAAAAAGCCCCAGTCAGGTAGCGAATATCTGCAGCCACGCCTCCATTTTCAGATGCCTCTGTTTTTCCTCCATCCACACTGGCACGGAGCATTTTCCAAGCGCTACATTTTTGGGGCTCAAAATCTCCAGGGTAGTGTGGACGGAAGGCGCAATGATAGCAATAGTAATGCATTTTAAAACTAAGCGATGCTAGTTTCCTCCGGAGTTTTACTTAACAACAGTTTGTGTTTGTCTTGGCACAGTATGCGATTTTGGGTGTTTTGCTTGTAATTTTGTTTAAATGTTTAAATGCAGTTTATTTCTCACACTATGTGTGCAAACAGACGATTGCGGATACAAATTCTCAAGCAACAGGCCACCTCCGCCATTTCATTCACAAAATTTTCATTCATGGCCCAGTGACAAACTGGGAGGTACAAGATGATGACAGTAACGCCCCATTCACATGGGGCGTCAGCTTCAACGCTTCCCATTCACTTTGAATAAGTGACGTCAGGCATTGCCGAACTGCATTGTGGATCCGTCGGCGCTGCTTCAGAGGCATTGCTCGCTGCAGAAGTTGGGACTTGCTCAACTTTTCAAGCACAGATGAAAGCATCAGCCAATAAGATCGCTGTATGCAAATGCACCAGCTCAGACAGTGGCCTTTTGCTGACTAATTTCATTGGCTGACGCTGCTATGATGATCGCGTCAGCCCCAACTTCAGACACGCCCTCTGTCAAGCGTTGATGCTGAAGCCCTGTGTAAATGGGGCGTAAGGACTGGTGGGAGAATTCTCAGCATATTCCTTGTTTCTCACTGGATTGCTCTTCAGTGTTTGGACTCTCAGTAGTGATTATTAAACCACACTGAACTGAGCTAAACTGAACTGAACTTAAACACTGAAAACTGGACTGACACACTTTCAATTTACTATAATCTTCTACGTGAAGCTGCTTTGACACAATCTACATCAGGGGTGCTCAACCCTGTCCCTGGCGATCGACCTTCCAGCTGATTTCAGCTCTAATTCTGATCAAACACACCTGAACCAATTATTTAGAACGTGAGGAGCACTTGATAATTACAGGCAGGTGTGTTTGATAAGGGCTGCAACTGAGAACTGCAGGAAGGTCGATCGCCAGGGATAGGGTTGAGCACCCCTAATCTACATTGTAAAAGCGCTATAGTAATAAAGGTTGATTGAATTGAATTGAATTATGACTTTATGCTGAGTTTAGACTGCATGATTTTAGCCCTGATTTTGAATCACTGACAGGTTTTGAGATATCGCCAACAAATGCTTGAAATCACAGGCAAATCAGTGTTTGTTTACGCGAGTAACAATCACAAAGTATGAACTATCAAAGACGTGATCTGAAAGAATCATGTCGTGTGAATTGTTCTGATTGAAAAATAACGTTGACAATTACCTACAGCCAATGAGAGAGCAGAATCCACTAGTATGGGTATCTGCAGGCCAGCGGGAGGATGAGGGAGAAGTTAAAAGTGTTTTTTTTTTCAGTCTATTTGGACCCAAGAAATGTAAGAAAAACTAGTGGAAATTTGGCAGGAGCACCTGTGTCAGTTTGACATGTTATCGTAGCAAAATCACAACTGGGTCGAAAATGAAAAAAAGTTGAGGAGAAATTACAAATTCTTAAAGGCCAGGTCAGCAAAATAAGTACATTTTCTACACCACTAAAGACTTGTTTCTCATTTTGTAGTTAATAACAAAAGATATACTACGCGACTTTGTGTTGTTTCCATGTCACTTCTCGCGCGTGTTTGGTTGTGAGAGATGTAGTTTGCAGATCAAGACAAAGTTGTCTGCGATTTTTCCTATTGTAAAGTCATGCAGTGTGAAACCCTCTATCGCCGATCCATCTTGCAGTGTAAACAAAGCAGCAACAAAACGCTACCCCAGATAGGCATGCAATGTGAAAAAATCTGACGCGACTACTTTGAAAATCATGCAGTCTGAACTCGCCATTAGTCGAAATAAGGTGATAATTGTCTTAATCATATTAAAATTGTAGTATACTGTAGATGTCCACGTAAATGTACTCATTGTAAAAAAAAAAAAAAAAAGCAAAAATGCAGTTTGGTTCAAAACCTGCTTTAGCACAGCTGATAGTAGGCATGGAAATATGGACATTTTAGGACAAGCTTAATGGTGGATGTGGGTGCAATGTCACACCTATTCATAGACAAGCTCAAGAGTTTTGACTGCAGTTTCCACTCCGGTGCACATTGCACAGAGCTGGTTGATGGCACCAGGTGCTACAGAGTCAACAATCAGAAAGGGAATGCAGAGGTATGTTTGATTGACAGCAGAGGACAGTTTCAGTGTATATCCTATCATGTAATATCCACAAGATGACATCTCTGAAAGCAACCACCTTGAATGGAGTGGTGGTCTCCAAAGAAGTAAAGAACATTTTACTGCATTAAGACGGTACCAAATTTCCCATACACATGCACAACTAACTATACTATTGACACAATAGTGACTATGAACATGTTGGTAATGTTCATATGTGATCTATGTTGCTATGATCAATGTTGGAAACCTGGCATGCAGGGTTCGCCAAACCTGGTCCTGGAGAGCTACTTTGAAGCAAAATTCAGCTCCAACCCTGATCAAATACACCTGAACCAATTAATTAGGACCTGAAGCAGCACTTGATAATTACAGACAGGTGTGTTTGGTCAGGTTTGCAACTGAAACCTGCAGGAAGGTAGCTCTCCATGAACAGGGTTGGTGACCCCTGTATTAGCGCTTTGTAATTTTGATGATATAAATGCAATGGAGATAAACCCATCACATGTTATGAAGTCTGTACACATTTAAAGATTATTCAGACTAGAAACAGGACCAGACGCTAGAGCCAAAGTACTTTTAGAAATGGTGCATGCTAATTTAGCAAAGCCTATAGACCCAGTGCCCAGAGACAGTCTTGACTGTAAGTATGCTTTCTTTCTCAGATGATTATTGTAGTGTAGTTTATGTATTTCTTCTGAAAAAAAAAATGTGATATGATAACTGACTACTGAAACATTCCTTGCTGGTGTAGCTCCATGTAAAAAGGTTAAATACATCAGGTCTGACAATGATAATGATTTGACATGAAGCCAAGAACCATACTGTCCAAACCAGCTCTGCTGAATGAAATTGGAGAACATTATTTGACATGACTAGGTGCATGTTAATAGAAAGTGAGTTATTAATGACACTGTGGACCTATGCAGTCCGGACAGAAGCGGTAGTGAGAAACAGATGTTTTAACAATCACACAAAGCAGCCAGGTTACTTTATGATAACTGGCAGACAGTCTAACATTTCTAGAATGCAGATGTTTGGATTAGTGTGTTATGCTTACAAAAACAAGAAAGCAAAGCAAAATTGGAGTCAAGGTTTGAGAGGAGCGTTTTTGTTGAATATGACATACATGATATAATATTCTTTTTAAAAAAATTATTAGAATGTGCAAAAGGTACACAAATTGGGATTACATACAAAGAAAACAAAACAACAACAAAAACAGATGAAACACAAAAAATACTGGCAGATGCGTGTATGTGTGTGTACGTGTGCGCGTGCATGTACAGTAAAGGTAATTAGATGAACAGGTCAGGGTACATACATAAGGGAGGGGAATAAAAATGAAATAAAAATTTTAGATATTTATATATATACATACATACATACATACATACATGCATGCATGCATGCATGCATGCATGCATGCATACATAAACAACATGTATAACAGTAAATGTACATACATAAGGGAGGGAAAAAAATAAATATATATACATACATACATAAACAACATGTATAACAGTAAATGTATAACAATAAATGAAGCAAATAACAGATATAAATAAAACATAAAGAAATAAATCAGTGGTAAGGAGTGACAACAATGATAGTAACATAATGATAGGAATAATGTCAGTAAAAAGAACGGAACAGTAATAATAACTGACAATAGTAATAATAATAATAACAATTAAAGCTGCAAGCAGCAATGAAAGGAACCTCGCACCCAGGCTCACCTCCGCCCAGTGTCCTCAGGGTGACAGAGAACAGCGAACAATAATAATTTAAGCCGATATTGTAACGTGGGGAATAAAGAGTCTGAGGAAGGATCCAATTTGCAAGTAAAAACAGTTTATTAGACGCAGTCAAAATAAACTATATGAGAGCAGAAAAGGGTCACAAAAAACTGATGTGGGAGGACGGAAAACAGACAGGCGAAACGGGGTCCAGCAGAGCAGTCACTCCTCACAGTCCTGAGTGCAGACAGAGACACATAAACGATCACAACGAACTGACAAGGAAACATGGGAGCATAACCCAGATATAGACACAAAAATGAGTCTCAGCTGTCTATCTAATCAAAGCAGCTGAGTACCACAACCACGTGATAAACCATAACAAAAACACGTGGACGACCAAAACAAACCCACGTGACCAAACAGACTATCCGGAAGCGCACAAACCTGCAACCGTGACAGTACCCCCTCTCCTAGGAGCACCTCCTGGTGCTCCCTGAAGAACTGACCTGGCGATTGTAGTCATCGATAAGAGAGTGATCCAATATGTCCTTAGCAGGAACCCAACTTCTCTCCTGTGGACCGTAACCCTCCCAGTCCACCAAGTACTGAAATCCTCGCCCCCTCCGTCTCGAGTTCAGAATGCGCTTAACCACATAAACGGCATGGCGGATTAATGGCCGCATTAAAACCTGGCTTTAATTTGAAAACATTAAACACGGGATGTATTCTCCTATACGCTGGAGGAAGTTTGAGGCGGACTGCCACCGGACTAATGATCTTGATGACAGTGAATGGGCCGATAAATTTAGGTGCAAGTTTATTACATACGGAACGCAAAGGAATATTCTTGGTTGAAAGCCACACCTTTTGACCGACGACGTAAACGGGAGTCTGTCGTCTGTCTGGCCCTTCTCCAAGTGCGTCGGCACCTCTGGACAAAGGCGTGAGCAGAGGGAACAGCGATTTCAGATTCCAGACTGGGAAAAACTGGTGGCTGGTAACCTAAACTACACTGAAATGGAGAGAGGCCCGTGGCTGACACTGGTAATGAATTGTGTGCGTACTCCACCCATGGGAGCTGCTGACTCCAAGAGGCGGGATTCTGAGAAACCAAACAACGTAACATACGCTCGAGATCTTGGTTGGCCCGCTCTGTTTGTCCGTTACTCTGAGGATGAAAACCAGAAGAAAGACTTACAGTCGCCCCCAATAAATGACAGAATTCTCTCCAAAATTTAGAGACAAACTGAGGCCCCCTGTCAGAAACCACATCTGTCGGGAGGCCATGAATACGAAAGACGTGATTAATGACAGCATCTGCTGTCTCTCTGGCTGAAGGTAATTTGGGCAGAGAAACAAAGTGAGTAGCCTTCGAAAACCGGTCCACAACGGTCAAAACAGCCGTATTGCCACCAGATGGCGGGAGACCTGTAACAACATCTAGCGAAATTGTCCAACCAGGGTCTCGAAAGCACTGACAGAGGCTAGAGGAATCCAGCGGGAGGGCGATTAGAAGTCTTAGAAACAGCACAAACAGAGCAGGCCAAAACAGACCCACGTATATCCCGTGCCATGGCTGGCCACCAGAATCGCTGTTTAACCAAAAATAAAGTATGACTCACCCCCGGATGACAAGCCACTCTGGAAGAGTGTCCCCATCGAATGACGTCAGACCGAATCTCCTCCGGCACAAACAAATGGCTGGGTGGGCATCCGGGCGGGGGCGTTACCCCTCTCAAGGCAGTGCGAACCTTGCTCTCGATCTCCCATGTCACAGCAGAAATACAAATCCTCTGAGGAACAATGGGCTCAAGAGACGTATTGCGCTCGGAAAAATCTAAAAGACGGGATAACGCATCGGGATTGATGTTCTTGGAACCCGGTCGATAAGAGATGGTAAAGTCGAACAGTCCGAAAAATAATGCCCACCGAGCCTGCCTGGAGCTAAGTCGTTTGGCGGACTTGATGTATTCAAGATTCTTATGATCGGTCCAAACGATAAAGGGAACCTCCGAACCCTCCAACCAATGACGCCACTCCTCCAGAGCGAGTTTGACAGCCAGCAACTCCCTATTACCAATGTCGTAATTACGTTCTGCGGGAGATAAGCGGTGTGAAAAAAACGTGCAAGGATGAATTTTGTCATCCGAAGATGCACGCTGGGACAGGATAGCGCCCAGAAGAAACCAGAAGAAAGACTTAGTCGCCCCCAATAAATGACAGAATTCTCTCCAAAATTTAGAGACAAACTGAGGCCCCCTGTCAGAAACCACATCTGTCAGGAGGCCATGAATACGAAAGACGTGATTAATGACAGCATCCGCTGTCTCTCTGGCTGAAGGTAATTTGGGCAGAGGAACAAAGTGAGTAGCCTTCGAAAACCGGTCCACAACGGTCAAAACAGCCGTATTGCCACCAGATGACGCCACTCCTCCAGAGAGAGTTTGACAGCCAGCAACTCCCTATTACCAATGTCGTAATTACGTTCTGCGGGAGATAAGCGGTGTGAAAAAAACGCGCAAGGATGAATTTTGTCGTCCGAAGATGCACGCTGGGACAGGATAGCGCCCACCCCCACCTCTGACGCGTCAACCTCCACCACAAACTGCCGGGATGGATCAGGAGTCACCAGAATGGGGGCTGAAACAAAGCTGCCCTTTAATTTTGTGAATGCTGCTTGTGCAGCACTCGACCACCTGAAGGGAGTTTTGGAGGAGGTTAAGGACGTCAGAGGGGCGGCGAGTTGGCTGAAATTGCGAATAAAACGCCAGTAAAAATTAGCGAAGCCCAGAAATCTCTGCAGGGCCTTACGAGACTCCGGGATTGGCCAATCTACCACAGCCTTAATCTTCTCTGAATCCATGCGCACCCCCCCGACCGACACAATGTGTCCTAGAAAGGGAACAGACTGTGCATGGAACACGCATTTCTCCGCCTTGACAAAAAGCCCATTCTCTAGCGGCCGCTGGAGCACCCGTCTGACGTGTTGCACATGTTCCTGGAGAGAACGGATAAAAAATCAGAATGTCATCCAGGTAAACATAAATGAACTGATCTATCATATCTCGCAACACATCATTAACGAGTGCTTGGAAAACTGCGGGGGCGTTGGAAAGCCCAAAGGGAAGAACACAATATTCAAAATGCCCCCTGGGGGTATTAAACGCTGTTTTCCACTCATGACCCTGCTTGATGCGAACCAAATGATAAGCGTTGCGGAGATCTAATTTCGTGAAACAAGATGCCCCTTGCAGACGCTCAAACGCTGAAGACATCAACGGCAAGGGATACGTATTTCTCACCGTGATGTTGTTCAGCCCTCGATAATCTATGCAAGGTCGAAGAGATCCATCTTTCTTTTTGACGAAAAAACCCCCGCCCCTGCCGGTGAAGAAGAATGGCGGATGATCTTGGCCGCTAGAGAATCAGAAATATATTTCTCCATGGCCTACCTCTCAGGAATGGAAAGAGAGTATAACTTGCCTTTAGGTGGAGACGTACCTGGCAGTAAGTCTATAGCACAGTCATAGGGACGATGAGGAGGGAGAGAAGCAGCTCGAGACTTACTGAACACTCTCTTCAGGTCGAGGTACTCACTGGGCACGTTTGACAGGTCCATGCGCTCCTCCTGAAACACAGAACAAGACACAGCAGAAGGGGCAGACAAAAGACAGGACTCGTGACATTTCTCACTCCACGAAAATATTGTGCTGAAACCCCAATTAATATGAGGCTTATGGAGCACCAACCACGGATGGCCTAAAACCACTGGTGTGTTGGAACAGTCCGTTAAAAAAAATGATATATGTTCAACGTGATTTCCGGACGTGATCAGTTTTATGGGTTTAGTGGAGTGAGTGATGGTGGGAAGAGAAAGACCGCTAAGTGCACGTAGTGCAATAGGTTGAGAAAGAGCAATAACTGGAAGTTTAAAACTGAAAGCAAAACTAGAGTCAATGAAGTTCCCCTCTGCCCCGGAATCAATAAGGGCATGGGT
Organism: Danio tinwini; assembly: GCA_903798205.1. Taxonomy (NCBI): domain Eukaryota; kingdom Metazoa; phylum Chordata; class Actinopteri; order Cypriniformes; family Danionidae; genus Danio; species Danio tinwini. Next base: position 2,460,448 of record CAIGQZ010001680.1, on the reverse strand, counting down.
GTTTTGGGTTCCGGAACCCCATGACAGGGAAACGGACAGTAAGGTGGCCGCCACAGAGGGTTTCCCTTGATTGATTTCACCCATCAGTAACCTCTTACCTACTGATGGGTGTTGTCTTTTACCGGGCAAGAAGCCACGCGATGTCCTGCGCCACCGCAGTAAAGACAGAGTCCCTTGTTTCTCCATCGGCGCTTCTCCTGCACGGACAGACGGGATCTGCCCACCTGCATCGGTTCCGGGTCAACGTTCTCCACTTCCGTCGCCATAGCCAAAGCCGGAAAATCCTGGCTAAGCTGGATCAGAATAGCCTCTCTGTTGGGTGTGGTTAGCTCTGCGAAGCAGTCTGGCGTCCACCCGAATCGCCAGATCGACCAGTTCGTCCAGAGTTTTGGGAAGATCCAGTGTATAGATCTCATCCTGAAAACGATCCGACAAACCATGTAGAAACATGTCCCACTGTGCCTCCGCGTTCCAGCCACATTCAGCCGCCAAGGTTCGGAACTCAATAGAATAGTCTGCTACGCTCCGATTCCCCTGACGGAGCTCTGCAAGAACTCGAGCAGCCTCTCTCTCAGAAGCGGCCCGATCAAAGATCTTTTTGAGTTCCTTAGAGAACAGTTCAAAAGTGGAGCAGCATGGCAGCTTTTGCTCCCAAGCTGTAGTCCCCCACCGGGCCGCCTTTCCGGAAAGGAGCGTGATTACAAAGGTGACCTTGGACTGCTCTGTGGAGAACAAAGATGGTTGCAGAGTTATATACAGGGAACACTTGGATAAAAAGGACCGACATAAGTGTGGTTCACCAGCATAACCGGTCGGTGGTGGAAGGCGAGGCTCCACAGGGCGGTTGGCAAACATTTGTGCAGGCAACACTGCTGGAGCAGGTGCGACCTCTCTCTGCACCACTCCAGTAACCAGCTGTTGAACCTGGGTGGTGAGTGAGGACACCTGGCCGACCAGATTCTGAATGGCCTGGGCGGTGGTAGCCAGTGCCTCATCCTGCTGATCAATCCTGGCGTTGCTGAATGTGACAAATTCGGAGATCTGCTGGGACACACTCGCTGGAACCATAGTAAGGTCAGTTCGTTCTGTAACGTGGGGAATAAAGTGTCTGAGGAAGGATCCAATTTGCAAGTAAAAACAGTTTATTAGACGCAGTCAAAATAAACTATATGAGAGCAGAAAAGGGTCACAAAAAACTGATGTGGGAGGACGGGAAACAGACAGGCGAAACGGGGTCCAGCAGAGCAGTCACTCCTCACAGTCCTGAGTGCAGACAGACACATAAACGATCACAACAAACTGACAAGGAAACATGGGAGCGTAACCCAGATATAGACACAAAAATGAGTCTCAGCTGTCTATCTAATCAAAGCAGCTGAGTACCACAACCATGTGATAAACCATAACAAAAATACGTGGACGACCAAAACAAAACAAACCCACGTGACCAAACAGACTATACGGAAGTGCACAAACCTGCAACCGTGACAGATATATATATAAAAAAACCTGAGAAAATCCCAGATTTATGCAAAACTTCCTTCTGTCAGCAGGTGGCGCTATGACTGTGACTCAATATTGGCATGCAGATGCCTTCACTAGAAAAACCTTATCAAATGTGAATTTTCAGGTGGGTCAAACATTGTGTGGTTGAGTTATAAGCCAAGCTTCCTTCTGTCAGCAGGTGACGCTATGACTGTGACTCAATATTGGCATGTAGATGTCTTCAGGAGAGAAATTTTATCAACCATGTGAAGTTTAGATAACACCACCCATATTTGGTGCTGATACGATAAAATTTGTGCGAGGAGTTTGTTACATTGCAAAACATGTCATTTCCTGTTGCCAGCAGGTGGCACTATAACTGTAACTGGATATTGTCATGTAATCGTGTTCAGGTCAGGACTGTTATTAAACATGTGGATTTTGAGGCAGATCGGACAATGCATGCCTGAGTTATAACAACTTCCTGTTTCGTGGCGAATCGTCAAAGTCTGAGAGGCTGCCACGGACAGGTTCATCAACGAAAATTCTAGATCTTTGCATTTTAACATAGCCAAGGCCTTTAGATGACAAAACCCAATTTTTGTGTTGATCGGATAAAATCTATAGGAGGAGTTTATTAAAATACAACGCCTGGAAATGGCAAAAACAGTGTTTTTTTGTTGTTGTTTTTTTCGGCACAGGAAGTAAAAAATATCTGACTTCCTGTTGGGTTTGAGAATTTTTTTGTAGGTCTTGGCATGTTTGACGTGTGCGCCAATTTTTGTGTGTGTGCATGAATCCTAGCTCTGGGGCCAGTCCGTCAAAAGTGCATAGGTGGCGCTGTCAAGTCATTTTGCCACACCCACTTCCAAAACCCATAACACATGCATATTTTCACCACTTCTGAGGCATGTGCAAAGTTTTGTGAGTTTTCGACATGTTTAGAACCTCAAAATCGCGATTCATTCCGTGGAATAATAATAATACATGGAGCAATTCCAATAGGGCCTACGCATCATTTTTTGTGCTCTGTCCCTAATTACAAGTACTACACCAACTACTACTAAAAATTACTAATGCTACAACTACTACTGCTGCAACTACAGCCATAACGATGACAACTACTACTACAATGTCTACTACTACTGATACTACTACAGCAATGACTACTACTACTACTGTTACTACTACAACGTCTGCTACAACTGACACTCCTACAACAACATGTCACTACTACTACTGATACTACTACACCAACTACTACTACTACATCTACTACTTCTGACACTACTACACGAATTATATAATATCCTACCAGCAAGAAGGTACAGAAACACTAGTGGAGTTTGTATCCAAAATGAATACTGAGACATAAATGTCGTTTGTTGATGATTTTGACATCAAGAACGATCTTAGAGTCTAAAATCAGAACCAGAGGTTAGTCCACAAAGGACTCTGGAAGAGGACTTTGTAGAATTAGTGGAAGATAAACCAGAACTTGGAAAATACCCTAATAGAGAGGGGGAAAAAACTTCTTATTTAAGCAATTTTATTTGTGGTTTTCAAAGCAATGTGACTAACATTGATTATTGATACAGTCTTGTGTGCAATGTACCCCCTAAATACAAGGAAGCTGTAACATCGGCAAATGTAAATGAGTCAGTTAAAGCTATGGATGAGAAAATGCAGTTGTTAAGGTAAAAATACCTGAAGACAAATATCTAGTGAGGGTTAAATAGCTCTGGGAGTATGGACATTTTTTGTTAAAGGTGTGGTCCATGTTACATATTACAAAAGTTGATACGTAATTTGTGTAGTTGTATGTCTTTCTGTTGAATTCATATAATATATCCAAGATAATAAAAAGGCTGCTTGCGCGGCATCTGTGTGTAAAGATTATTATAAACTACTACAACTAAATGATTATGCAACATCCTTAACTTTACAAGGGAAACATATGGGCGATCATAAGCAAAAAATCCTAGAAGGGTCTTTCTTTCTATCTTTCTCTTACTATTATTATTATTATTATTATCATTATTATCATTACTACTATTATTATTATTATTATTATTATCATTATTATTATTATCAGGCTATTTTCTGTAGCAACCCCTGTAACCAATTTCGTGTTGAGACATGGCGAGACAAAATTCCCGGTTATCTTTTACCTACACACAGACCGCAGGCCTACTTATGTTTTATGCACAGCAACTTCTGGAATGAACTATGTTAATTAAAATATCTATATTAGAAAAAAAAAGCTTGAAAAAAGATTTTCTAAGAAAATTATAGTGTAAGACTATTGAAAATTATCCTGTTATCTCTTGTAAAAATGAAATTTTAAATGAAGCTTGATTAGAAGGATATTTATTGTTTTACATCGTAACTTTTGCTTTGGGTAGAATTAGATAGTGGAGATATGCCATTCTGAAATATTTAACACTGCTACTTTTATCAAATGATAATTTTTTTCTTAAAGTCGATGCGAATTGCATGGCGGGAGCGCAGCATATATTTTTTTTATCTATTTGCTCTGAAACACTTAAAGGTTTTCTTTACTTAATATGCATCATCCTTAAATTATTTTCTTAAATGAAAGGGACTTATCTATTAAATTTCATATAGCCTAGGGAAAAATATGTTTCAGGTCTCCCTGGAGCATTTGGGCTGACTGTTTGACAGTGTCAAATGAAATAGGATGTTATTAAATACGTTTTACAGAGTTATTATTGGAGAAATTCTGTTGCTGTCGGTTAAAAAAAAATTATATAATGAATGAAAATACATTGGCTAATGCATATAGACATTTAATGTAGCTTATCCTGTACAGTAACGTGTACTTTGTTTGCTTCGGTTGTCACCATTTTAATAGTTTCATGATACTGGATGGTGCAATGGTGTGCTTCTGTATGATTCTGATTTGACATTCTTCTTTCCACTAAACTCGCACTGTCCTGAGGAGTAAATGGGCTATGATCTTTTGCTAATGAGGCTAAGGCATCAAGGTGTTCTCTCTGCAACTTTCAGGTTTGAGGTGGGGGAAGGGGGAAGCAGCAATTCAAATGTATCATCTCTAAAACAATAATACAAAAGGCAGCTTGCGAGGCATCTGTATGTAAAGATTATTACTTTATATTTATATTACTATTATTATTCATTCATTTTCTTTTCGGCTCAGTCCCTTTATTAATTTGTGGTCTCCACAGCGTAATGAACCGCCAACTTATCCAGCATATGTTTTACGCAGCTGATGCCCTTCCAGCTGCAATACATCACTGGGAATTATTATTATTATTATTATTATTATTATGATGATTATTATATATTATAACACAGCAACTTCTGGGATAAACTATGTTAATTAAAATATCTATATTAGAAAAAAAAAGCTTGAAAAAAGATTTTATAAGAAAATTATAGTGAAATACTATATTGATTATTGAAAACCTATTAGGTAGTTTTCACATTTTCTTTGCAAATTGATGTTGGTGTTGTGAAATATGGTTTGCATTTGTAAAAATGTATATTTTTTACGTCAAAAACACAAAACATAACTGAAGGTCTGCTTGCTGAGCCGGAGCTACAACAGCAGAGAATTCCACGTGTTCCTAAAGCTTTCATCCGACAGTTATTTTCAAATATGCACAATGCGAACCAAACAATAGACAT
>CAIGQZ010001680.1:2433291-2450291 GCA_903798205.1 Danio tinwini | reverse complement strand
ATCACTTTATTAAAAAAATTGTATCCCACTGAGGTAGCTTCTGATTGAGCTGGCTTGTTTTGATTGTGAATGGGGGGCATGCTGTAGAAACTGGTGTGAGAAGGGTGGAATGATGAGCTGGGTCTGTGCTGGTGTGTGTGGGTGGAAGTGAAGAAAGTAGGGCACAACTAGAGTTGAAGAGGGTTGGTTTTGGGGCATAGAGCAAGAAGCAGAGGGTTGAGGTGCGAGGGTAAAAGGTTAGGTTTGGGGAGGAACGGGAGAAATGGAAATGTTAGAGTGCAAATGAGAAACAGAGGTAGTGGGAATGTGAGGGCTAGCTGAAGAGATAGAAAATGAGGCTGGAGGTAAAAAAAAAAAAATAAGTAGAGAAAGGTTGGGAGGGAAAAGGAAGGGAGGAGTTAATGTCCTGGTTGGGCTACTGGTGTAGAATGGTGGGTGGCATGGCTTGGGATGACTGGGTGTCCTGTAGGCGTGGTCTACATGGATACATGCTTCTGCTTGTTTTTTCTTTTTTTCTGGGTTGAGACAGTTGTGGATACGGCATGTGGCCGAAGCTAGAATTGGAGTATAGTTTAAGAAGTTCTGGTTTATTAAGATTACCTGGAGTGTTAGTGCCGAGATCGGAGAGGAGTTTGCGGAGTGATTGCAGAGTGTGGCGGTAATTCTGTTCACCGGGCAGATGGAGGAGGAGGCTGAGACATATGAAGAGGTGGGTGAAATGTTCTGATGTCTTGAAGTAAAAGGTGTGAGTGATCCATGTAGACGAAGTCAAGCCGTAGTAGAGCTAGGTATTTTATGGAGTAATAAATGAGCATATAAAACCATTTTTGTAGATTTGTTAATAATGTACTGTAGGCACATACTTACTATGTAGTTATCAGAGTGTGTTAATATTAATGGATTTAATGTAGTAACCACAACAAATAATTTTAGATTTATAAATATCACAAAGATTAATTAACCATTAACCCTTCAAACAGTAGGGCACTCACTGAAATACAGTAAAAACTGGAGGGTTATTGGTGGTTATTACAAGACTTTTTAATCTGTATGACTTAAGAACTTTCTCCACTTGAACTAAAGAGAACTACGACTTTGTTTACATCTGGTATTTAGATAGAATTGTGTTAATCTGAAGTTGACAACCAAATTCAGGATTGAACTGGGTGTGAAATGTATTAAACTTGTCAACTTTACATTTCCCAGAGGTTGTCAAAATAGTGTTATATTGGGAGAAAACATGATAATTATGGAACACTTAAAATGTATATATTAAAAGAAATTCACATGATTTTTTTTTCCTTTTTATATGATGAACAGATTTAATGATTTTAGTTTAGAGTGATCAGCAAAAAATGTTTACAGATTAAATCACAGAAGCTCAAGCAGGCTTGCTTGATGCACAAGAACCAATGAGATTTATTTCTGCATGTCCCATCAGCACATTTTAGCTTTTTAGCAACCAATGAGGCTTGATCTTGAGTGTCAAGCAGGTTTGGTTTCACTCCCCTGCACAATGTTTACATGTGAATAAAAGTCTAAATTACATCTGTTTATCACACAAAGCAACCGTGCCTCTTCACAAGTCTTTCATTTTAGGGTGTACTAATCCTTTAATAAAGCACAGACCTCGTTACGCGTCATTAAGAGTGTGAACTGTCCATGATGCTCAATTGGCTTCAACTGCATCTCAGCTGTTGCAGTGAGAACCTATGAATTGTCTAAACAGTTACAGATCCATCCTGTTGTGGGCCATTATTACCTGCTGTGAGCTCTCTGCTGGACTCACTGAGAGGGATGAACGGCCCCGCAGTTCATGCTAACCACTCATTTCCCTCTCCGGGACAGAAGTATAATTTTCTCATCTCCTGACAAAGTCTGCGTCATACCACGAACCATACAGATGATCCTAGAAAAACACAGCAGCAGATGGTGTATGTTTCATGATTGTGCTCTAATGGTTTATATACTGCATTGAACACAATCACATGTTGGCCTATAGTTCAAACAAATAAACAGGCTTGTTTGGAAATTGGTACTGTAGGGCAATGGTAAGTCTATTAAAACTCATTCAGTCTCATCTTTTTGAAATAGTGAGATGTGTGTCTGATCACAAGTGCTAATAATTATAAATCCTGTACACAGCAGTTCTCACAACTCGACCTGCAATTAGAGGGATACAAAGTTAGAGTTAGCTCTACTATAAAAGATTTGGGTGTCATATTAGACAGCAATTTCACCTTCGAAAATCATATATCCCATGTCACAAAAACTGCCTTCTTTCATCTGAGAAATATTGCTAAGTTACGAAGTATGCTTTCCATCTCAGATGCAGAAAAGCTAGTTCATGCTTTTATGACTTCTAGGCTGGATTACTGTAATGCACTGTTTGCTGGTTGCCCAGCATCCTCTATTAACAAACTTCAGCTAGTACAAAATGCAGTTGCCAGAGTTCTTACCAGGTCTAGAAAATATGATCATATCACCCCAATTTTATCCTCTTTACACTGGCTGCCTGTTAAGTTTCGTATTGAATTTAAATAATGCTTCTTACCTATAAAGCCTTAAATAATCTAGCTCCTGTTTATCTAACCAACCTCTTGTCTCGCTACAATCCAACCCGCTCTTTAAGATCTCAAAACTCAGGGCTTCTTGTAGTACCTAGAATAGCAAAATCGAGTAAAGGAGGTAGAGCCTTCTCATTTATGGCCCCTAAACTCTGGAATAGCCTTCCTGATAATGTCCGAGGCTCAGACACACTCACTCTTCAAAACTAGATTAAAGACCTATCTTTTTAGCAAAGCATACACTCAGTGCATTACATAGCGGTATGACGCATGATGTGCCCCACACACGATTTTGCTTCTAGTTTATATACACTATGAACAGCAGCTACGCTAATTATTCTCCTTATTCTGTATTTCCACCTGGGGGTACTCATCTCGAGACCCTGAGACTATGCAGTGCCACTGATGCGATCCAAGACCAGCGACGAGACGATCCCAAGGTTCTGGACCAGGCCGTATCCTGAGCTGCTGCTATGGTGGTCATGGTGGCGAGCATGAGACTGATTCCTGTGATGCTCCAAGGACAGACGTGTCTTCGCTGAGGTCCAGCTACTGCGCCTAGACTGCAGCTCTGCACAAGACGTTTGGCCATAGGAGAAATGGTTGTGCCCAACTGAGCCTGGTTTCTCTCAAGGTTTTTTTAATTTTTCACTTTCGCCAATTGGTGAAGTTTTTTCCTTGCCACTGTCTTGCATGGTTCGGGATCTGTAGAGCTGTGCATCGATGGAATTGCTCTTCAGTGTTTGGACTCTCAGTAGTGATTATTAAACCACACTGACCTGAGCTAAACTGAACTGAACTTAAACACTGAACTGACACTGTTTCAATTCACTATAAACTTCCATGTGAAGCTGCTTTGACACAATCTACATTGTATAAGCGCTATACAAATAAAGATGAATTGAATTGAATTGAATTGTTGATTTCTGTGTTAAATCACATACAACTATTTAAAATTTTGGAATCTGAGAGTTCTAATATTAAGAAAATTGCTTCAAGTTGTTTAAATGATTAAATGATGTTATTAGCAATGCAGATTACTAAACAAACATTAATTTTGAGATATTTACAGTTGGACATTTATAAAATATATTAATAATCTTTAATTAATATCCTAATAAAGAAAAAATATATAAATTTGACCCATAGAATACCGTTTTGGCAATTTGTATAAACACAAAAAAATCTATGGTAAATATAGCTAAAAAAAAGAAAAGAAAAGAAAAAGGCTCAGTAAGCAATTAGAAACCATACTACATAATTGTGTAGTTCATCTCTTAAGTCCAGGTTTAAGTTAATTTTAATTGTTTTGGCCAAATTACCTGACAACAAGATTAAAACTTTTTAATAAATCAAATAAGTTGATAATTATGAATCTTACCATCAGGTGCAGATGTTTTTTTTTTCTTTTTCCATCTTATTGATTATTGTCTTACTTTTTACAGTGTTTTAATGTGTAATTTAGTTTTATTGTTGTGAAGCACTTTGGTTGTAAAAAGGTGCCGTACAAATGATTGATTATTATTTTACTACAACTGCATAATGCATATATAAAGTTGAACCATAGCTTTATTTATTACATTGTATGTTATTAAATGTGACCTTAATGAAAATATCCTTAATGAAAAGTGTGACTCTTTTCTGTTACCTGACTAGTAAAGACCACATAACTTTAGGTTTATGGAGATGTGACATGACAAAATAACCAATGCATGGCCTGGAGACATGCTAAGATACCTCACTATGTACTATTTCTTACTATGGAATTAGACGGTGGCACAATGGGTAGTGCTGTTGCCTCAGAGCAAGACGGTCGCTGATTCGAGCCTTGGCTGGGTAAGTTTGCATTTCTGTGTGGAGTTTGCATGTTCTCCCCTATTCACGTTGGTTACCTTCAGGTGCTCCTGTTTCCCTCACAAGTCCAAAGACATGTGCTATAGGTGAATTGGGTAAGCTAAATTGCCTATAGTGGGTTGCAGCTGGAAGAGTATCCGCTGCATAAAACGTATGCTGGATAAATTGGCGGTTCATTCCACTGTGGCAACCCCAGATTAATAAAGGGACTAAGCTAAAAAATGAATGAATTAACAATTATTTGGCAGCATTAATGTTTAGTCTTTTTGGACAAATCATTTGTTTGTGAATTATGTGTTTGGGAAAATGTAACATTTTAATTATATTTGGCTGAAATTAATGAAATTACTTAGAAAAAAAATATTCATTTTGCTTAACTAGGTTTAAGAAAAAAAAGTCTAAAATGTAGTTATTTAAAATTTCTATGACTAGTTCCCCAGTGGGAGGGGAAATTCAATGCTATGTGGAAAACTTCCACTATGGGGATTTTGCCAGAAATGAATCTTCTGAGGAGAAATAAAATGGGCCAATGAAATGCCAATGAATTGGCAACGCCAGTGCACACAGCTGGCAGCAATCACAATCAATTGTGAATAAGAATGCCAGCCACGCATTGCAAAGCAGCTTTTCACTTTCAGAAACCTCACAAGCAGACTGAAAGAGATGTTTTTTTGCTGTCACCCTCTGTCTTTGAGAGAGAGAGAGAGAGAGTGTGAAAAAGCTGCTATCTTCTGAGAGGCTGAATTTTCCCAGTTCCAGTGCGAGCAACAGCACGAGCAGCAGCGGTCGAGCTGGGCTTTTCCCGTCCCTGGGCGTTTCGATGGACCAGTACTTCAAGAGCAGTGAGTATAAAGCAAATCCCCTAAAAAAGCAACACTATCGTGCAGCGCGTCTTTTTTAAAGACGTCACTCTGACATTACATTTCTGGATGTGGAGGTTCCCTGTCCCCAGATTATGGGCATGAGCACTGTGTTGCATGTCTGAGGGTTCAGCATGTTAATGGGATGCTCGTAGGCAGTGAATGCCATCACTGCAATGGCATGTATGTTGCGCTGCTAAGATCGCGGCTTGCTCTTTCAAAAGGGCGAATCACCCCTGTTGTTCTCTGCAAGTAGCGATTGGCACTCGGGCAGATCTGAGGGTTACAGTTGGGGTCAATACGCCACCCTTCGGCTTGCAGACCTCCCATTCCTCAGCACGCTCCATCGAAGCTTCAAGTTAGAGAAGCATTTTTCCTCTGGGATGATCGCCCTCTCACTTGATGACACCAAGAAATAGATGTCCATTGCTGCATCGGAGGGTGGGCTGTCATTTTCCGATGACAATTCGGACCCAATTTTTCCCTCAGGGGTGGTAAGCGAGGCTCCGAGTTTAAAATCTGATATAATGGTCATGCTAACCTGGGCTGCTTCGCTGTTCGGGCTGGGGTGGCTTGTCTCCAGCTCTGCTGCCGGACAAATTAGATGGGTGTTACGTGGAGGCTGAAAGGAAGGGAAAACCCTCATGCGCTTCCGCCCTCACCTTCCTTGATGACGGAGCAGCCAAGGGGTACGAGGCAATTTCCCAGGCAGAACATCCCTCTTCTCGTGATGGAGCTAGACTTTATCACCATGCGCCTCTCTCGATGCTAACCTGTCTGAGAGAGTTTGACAGTGCGTGGCATGCACTGAGTGGCTGTTAATCCGCTGTGTCGCTGCACCCTTAGTCCTTGGCCAGATAATGCATTTCTACAGGCCTGCCTTTAGAACAAGTGTCCAGGCATGTTGTTATTCCAACAAATGCTTCTAGTACACGCTGGGGGGGCCGTGTGTTGCAGGCATGCAGCTGCAGGTTCAAGGAACTCAGTTGCATTGGCCTATCAATTTTCTGGAGCTGGTGGCAGTGTATGAGTTTATCTCGCCATATGTCTCAGCTCACTCACTGTTTGCTCGAATGGAGGAGACTGCCTGGGACAATGGAGGCAAATAAACCATTTTCTCTAGTGAGCCTACTCGCACAGATATTGTGGGATGTCAGGGAGGACAAGGAACAGGTCTGTTTATTGTGCCTCTCTGGCTTAACCAGACCTGCATATCAGAACCCTCTCCTTACTGAGATTGGCACACCGGATAGTGGATGCCATCTCCCTTGCTTTTCAATGCCAGGGTGAGCAGCGTTTCCCGTGATTGAGAGCGCTCCACTAGGAGTATCACCCCCTTCTTGGGCGTGAGCAAACGGTGCCTCTCTTACAGACATTTGTAGAGCTGTGGGCTGGGCGACACCTAATACATTTGTAAGATTCTATAATCTTTTAATAGAGCCAATTTTCCTCACATATGCTGGATAACACCAGTGAATGAGTAAATTCGGTTTGTTGTTAAAACATGCTTGCTGCACCTTTCTCTCGAACACAGAGATACGTGCACTTTTCTTACTCTGCTCAGTTGAGTTCCCCATCCGTGAACCATACAGAGTTTCTCTGAGGCCCCAAGCACCTGACTCAGTGGAGAAGTCGGGTGCCTAGCCCTTTACGTTGTTGGCATGCACACTTGGTCAGCCCTCGTTATGGACTTAGGTGCCTGCTTTGCATGATCCCCACTCTGGCGATCCCATATGCTTCACTCAACCACAGTATAGCATATGAAAAAAAGTAAATAAATGGCAGCCCAGATTCCAGAGATGTAAACCTTATTAAATATTGAAATTCTCTGAAATCCTTGGTCACAAAGTTATGGTTAAGAAACCCAGAACAGGCAGTGAACTTAACTCACTATAAATAACCAAAGTTACTACTTTCGTTATCTTTGCCTTGAAGAATCGCCAATGAGCATCACTATCACAGAAAGCAACTAAATACCAAACAACAAACAACAACATCTACAACGACAATAACTTCTTCAACACACCAACAACTTCCGCATCTACAACTACTACTGCTACCACTTCTACTACTACTAAACCATCACTGATCCACCCCTATGACCATGGGGGAGGTATGCTTTTTGGGGGGCTTCTCCACACTAACTGTCCCGGATGAAGTGAAGTGAAGGTGGACTCATAAGAGAACAACACAACTTTCACATTATTCACAGCCCAAGATTTTTTAAGGGACCATTGAAACAGACCAGTGGCCAGACTATACTTATTATTATACTTATTATACTTATATACTTTTACTTATTACAATAAGTAATGATGCAGGATTAGATTTTTTTTGGTGGAACATTCCTGAAGCTCAGCTTAAATTCTAACATTGGTTAAAACGTGAATGCCTAGTATATGCTCTGACCTGCTGGTGGACCTGAAGTCTGACCACACTGACTCTGACTAGTCTCAGGTATGGAGCTGCTGTGGGAGGCAGCGCAAAGGGAAGGGTTTATTTGAACCTGATCTGCCTGTTTGTGCTTCTTTATAAAGAAGTCTGATATCTCGCCCTTTCTTTTCATGTTTAATTGACCCTGTGCAAAAATATTAGTCTGGTTGCATCTGATCCAGTTAGAAATACATTTATCCTAATTACAAATATCTATTATCATACCTGCACATTAAAATCAGCAGCCAATCTAAAAACATTTATCTGAAGAAAGTATATGAGCTGGCTAAGCCATTTCAAATAAATTTAACTCACAAACAGCTAGCCTAACATTACTTCCCTATATTAGCAAAACATTTGAGCATCGTAAATTAAAAATAATAACTTACATACATACACAGAATGTGCATGTAAAACTAGCACAAATTAAGTACAGTGTTAACTGTTTCTAAAGAGCAAATTGATCTCTTAAGTTAACTGATGTCGTTGGTGCATCGTTAACTTACACAGCATATAATAAAGCTTCCTAAGCAAACAAGCCTTATACTAAACTATAAAACACATTTCAAATATTATGTTATGATGTATTATTATTTGTCTTACTTGAAACAATGCTCTTGTCTTCGGCTTGTCATTGATTTGAAAATAGCTTGAGCGCAGTGTTGCCAGATGTAGCTGACTGATTCCAGCCCAAAAACTATCCAAAACCCGCCGAAATGCAAAAACAATCGAATTCAAAAACCGCCCATAAAATGTTATTTGCTGCTGGCAGTTCCTGAAACTGATTGACATCTCATTTGTCTAAAGACGTTATTGAATTTTGCCGGCAACGCTCAAGCAGTGTAGCCAGATTGAGCGGTTTTTGAATTTGATTGTTTTTGCATTTCGGCGGGTTTTGGACACCCCTCTGGCTCCGCCACTGAAACAGACATGTGGCTTTGGTTACGTTAATTATGGCTAGAGCAGGCCGGCTATGTATATTGACTCTGTGAAGCTTTTGACAAACAGTTTTGGTGAAAACAGGAGAGTAGAGGTGCACATTTAATTCTGTGGTGAGTTGGGTAGGTTTTTGAAACCTACGCTACATTGGCCAGTGTTTCAGTTTCATTGTCAAACCCCTGTACCTATTTATTGGGTAACAAACACCTGACAGTTCAAGAGGTTTCCTCATAAAATTAAATCCTGGCATACTACAACAAATATTGCTTTTCAAAATTAACATAAAATAGATTATACTTGGTCATTTTGTTGTAAATTCAAGGCCATCTAGGCTATCTTCAAGTTTTTTGCAAAAAAAAATAAAAAAATCTACCATGTTAATGGCAATCGGCTGTTTTGGTCTCACCTGCGCTTTATCTCCTTCACTTGCCATGCTGAACTCTCAGAAACAACAGACCAGCATGAGGAAATGTGATGTTGACGACAAATTTACATACTAAGAGGTGACTGGGCAGGTCGTTAAAGGTAATCGAAGAGTACAAAAGTGGATCTTTTTTACTTTGTTGCGGTTGTCTTTCTCACTGAACCAATATTAAAAATGCATATTCTGCAGATAACAGGGCAAACTGAACTGGGAGGACAACAGGATAATTTATTTTTTTTTTTTACCAAGAACCATTGCAGCCTTAGTGCAAACAGAAATTTCTGCATACTTTTATGTCAGTCTGATATCATATTTACAACTGAAACTACAAATACAGGGTGTGGAGTAATAGTATTGTGTTCCTCTTATCTTTTACTCACAACAAACTAATGATTGCATGGGGCATGGCTAAGCATACCTCATCCAAGCCATTAAATTAGGACTGCCATTCTAAAGTGAAAGCAAATAGTCAGATTAATTTGTAAGGATTAATTGGTCACTAGCAATGTGAGATAGCAAAATAAATGTTATAATTTTTGATTTCATGTGGACTTTAAGATAAAAACATGGCTCATAAGACTTATTTATTATGTACTAAATAATATATGTATGTGTTAAGGTAACATTTTACAATATGACAATATACACAAATAATAGTGTTTTAAATATATCTTTATAAGGTACAGTACTTAAGAACTAATTGACATGAATTGCCAATACTTTTTTTAATCTCTTCTCATGGAAGGATGTTTGGCACAAGTTGCAGTAAGTGACCCATAATCACAATAGTATACAGCATTTTCTGTAAAACACAATCCGAGTTGCTGAAAAAAGTACAGTAATGCGTACAATACACACTGCATATCGTCAGCATTTTCTACTTAATTATTGCACTAAGCCACAAAACATGCTCAATTGCATTAATTATGCCACAAAATGCATTTTATGTGCATTTGATTGCACACTGATATAAAAACCTTTAATCTTTCATCTAAAAATGCTGGTTAATACTCTAACAATACTAGGGTCGCATGGTGGCTCAGTGGTTAGCACTGTCGCCTCACGGCAAGAAGGTTGCTGGTTCGAGTTCCAGCTGGGTCAGTTGGCATTTCTGTGTGGAGTTTGCATGTTCTTCCTGTGTTCACGTGGGTTTCCTTTAGGTGCTGCGGTTTCCCTCACAGTCCAAAGGGATGCAGTATAGGTGAATTGGATTAACTAAATTGGGCGTGGTGTGTGTATGAGTGAATGTGAGAGTGTATGGGTGTTTTCCAGAAATGGGTTGTAGCTGGAAGGGCATTTGAGTGTGTAAATATATGCCGGAATAGTTGGTGGTTCATTTCACTGTGGCAACCCCTGATAAATAAGGGACTGAGCCAAAGGAAAATAAATAAATGCTGTTTGTTCTACTTAGTGAGATCTATATGATTAACCTTACTGTTAAATTGTAAGAGTATTTTAAAAAGCAGCGCAAAATCAGGTGCCATTATTCTCCTTTAGTTCTAAGTAACCATAAATAACCGCTTAAAATTCTACATGAGTATTTCCATAGACTTTATTATAAACGTGTTGAACTTCACTCTACTGTACCATAGGAAATAGCCATAGGAGCTTTGGCCACAGATACACTTGTGATACGTCAAGTTAAAATACCAAGTGTAACATTATTTTCATGACTGTTAACAATGAAGCACAAAGCAACTGTACCTTTTAACTTGCAGTAGGCATGTATGGAAAAAGATGGATAGGCATGCTATACTGTATAAGCGAAATATAGCTAGAGCTTGTTTTACACAGACAGAAGCAGGGCCATTCCAGCGAGAACCCATTTTGCTGGAGGGTGGTGTGTTTTGAGTGGGAAGCTCCAGATGTATGTAGTGCCACGTTGTTTTGTGCGGTATACTGGACATTCATATGTGTTCTTCACATCCTGCTGGTCGGCGGGCACTGCTCTTATGTACAGCACTGGCATTGCTGGAGTCAAATCTTTCAGAACAGCCTCTGACAGCAGACCTGAGGAGCAATCCCAGCGTGCACCTGTGGATAAATCAATTCAGAAAGACATTTAATCTTCATCCAAGTAGGTATGTTTTTGGACATTCATTTACACAACATGCAAACTTTTGAAAAATGTTCAAGTTTTAAAAAACTATAGTTATAGGGATAAAGTCATGCATGCTTAGTATGTGTTCAGTCATTCACAAGGATACTTGACAAGCAAAACAACAGTGGACATCTACTAGAATGCACATGCTCAGACATGTACTGTAGTTTTTATTTACATACTGCCATCACCAGCTACACTACCTGACAAAAGTCTTGCCATGGATCCTAGTTGTAAGAGCAACAAATAATAAGTTGACTTCTAGTTAATCATTTGCAAAAGTGGCCGAAGGTAGATTTTTCTGATGAATCATCTGTTGAGCAGGATCCTAATCATCACAAATACTGCAGAAGATCTATTGGAACCTGCATGGACCTAAGATTCTCACAGAAACCAGTCAAGTTTGGTAAAGGAAAAATCAGTATTTGGGGTTACATTCAGTATGGGTGTGTGTGAGAGATCTGCACTGTAGATGGCAACATCAATAACCTGAGGTATCAAGGCATTTGTGATGCCTACTACATTACAAACCACAGGAGAGGGCAAATTCTTCAGCAGGATAGCACTTCATCTCATACTTCAGCCTCCACATCAATGTTCCTGAAAGCAAAGAAGGTCAAGGTGCTCCAGGATTGACCAGACATAAACATTATTAAGCTTGTCTGTGGTAAGATGATGGAAGAGGCATTGAAGATAAATCTACAGAATCTTCATGATCTCTGGGAGTCCTGCAAGAATGCTTTCTTTGCTATTCCAGATGACTTTATTAATAAGTTATTTGAGTCATTGCAGAGATGTATGGATGCAGTCCTCCAAGCTCTAAATGTACGTTCACACTGAAAGTGGCGAGAGCATCAAAGTAGCCGGAAGTCATTCATTTTCAATGGGAGCCGGCGGTGATAAGCGGCGAGGAGCAGCGCGGCTCGTCTTCGCCGGTGTGGGCGTCAAGGAGAGTTGAAATCAAGTCAACTTTATGGTAATGAGCTGTGACGCGGTTTGACGGCAAGCAATCAGAATGTAGAAGTCCACCGCTTAAGAGGAGTCCAGAGAACACAGTCCTGTGAACTTTGGTTCCGACCACAGTTGTTCCCAAGGGTTTTAATATTACGGTCGCCGGATTTCCAATTATTTGCAATGTTTTTCTTACAGGAATATACATTAAAAAGTTACTGGCGAGTTACTAATGTTCATCAATGTTATATATATATTTTTCTTTAAAAAAAAGCGGGAATCTCATGCGACAATACAAAACAGTATGCTTCAGAATATTTCAGGCATATGGACACATTGGATAAGTGAAACAAAGCCACACCACATGCAACTAGATCTTCCGTAGTTAAATGAATTTGATAATAAGTGTGCAACATCTTCATGCTGGAAAGCATGTTTTATGCTGGAATGTAAGTGATTTGCTGATATGCTGCAACGGCTCCTTTAAATACGAGATCAATGTAGTGAATTTTGATGCTCTCATTGCCGGAGCTGAAGGCAGACAGCGTCGTCGCCAGGGCGGCCAGAGCGACCTTTGACGCTCTCGCTGCTTTCGGTGTGAATGTACAGTAAGGACTCACACACACTATTAATTATTTTTTTCCACTGCACCATTACTTTATACTCTATACTGTACATTATTTCTGTTAAGTGACAAGACTTTTGCCTCAGCAAAGTCAGACCTTACTGTCCTAATTATATCATAAAAAAAATCAAGACAACATCTGCAAAGTTGCAATGCTCAAATTGCAAAATGCAAAGGGAGATTTTTTTCTTTCACAGTATTCACTTTTAAGAACCACAACAAAACAACAAAAGTTGGTATGGAATACAAAGGCTTTGGTTGGTGAAATCCCAAACACTGCCCGATGAGTACCCGACAGAGGCGGGGTCATGTTGGGTTGTTTTAGGGCACTGGTTGGTTAGCAAATAACTTTAGGAAGGTACCTAAGAACTAGTTTGTAATTGACAACACACTAGCCAGCTGACCAATTTGAGCTCATGGATTTCTGAGTAAGGGATTTTACAGAACCAGGAACTCGACTAAGTATTTAAAGGGATAGTTCACCCAAAATATATATTTAAAAAACCTGGAAATGATTGACTTCCATAGTAGGAAAAACAAATACTATGGATTTAATGGTTACAGGTTTCCAACTTTCTTCAAAATATCTTCTTTTAAGTTTAACAGAAGAAAAAAACTCAAACAGGTTTGGAACAAGTGAAGGGTGGGTAAATGATGGCAGGATTTTCATTTTTGGGTGAACTATCCCTTTAAGGAGAACAAGAAAAGTAATTCAAAGATTCAAGAAACCCTTGAGTACTTTTTTGAGATTTTAACAGATTTGTGTGAGTTGAGCATCATTTAAGACAATGTTTAGGCACCCGTCAGCTTTAATTGTGGGGAAAACTGGATAATTTTGAGTTTTTGTGCTAATTTCATCTTCCAGGTTTAAAATAATTTTTGGGGCGGGATCAAAATTGGTGATGTAGCGCCGATCTGCCTGTCCAGTGATAACGTGACAGATTCTCATTATTATTCATAGCTGAATTTTCTTATGCTATGAGAAGACCTTGCTTCTGAAAAACTGCTAATTTACAGATTTTTTTTACAGTGTACCACAAATATCTACCATAATAGTCTTTAAAACAGATTAAGGCCACCCCTTTAATAAAACTGCAGCCTGCCTGGATAATACATTTTATTTCGATACATACTCCAGCCCAAAATAAATCCGCACATCACTTTGCAATAATTGTTTATACTTACCCTCTATGTAGAGTCCATGTATGTATGCTCCCTCTCGAGGCGGATGCCCATAATCATCCTTGCTTTTCTTGGTGACGTCCACAGACAGGCTCATTTTATCTAAAGGCCACTTGTTTTTGCGAGCTATACTCTGCATAATCGCTGCAAAACAAAACTATTTCAGCACAAGTCTCTATTTTGGATTTGTGAATTTTCGTTCATGTTTTTTGCTCATCTCACCTGTAAGAAATGATTGAGGACTAAAGAGTCCAGAGATCCAAACCACAGCAGGAAACACAAAGTCTTGAGTCCATGTGTCCAGCTCTCGACACTGAGCCAGAACATCACTAAACCTGCAAGATCAGATCATGTAGATCTTATTGTTCAAATGGTTTAGTGCTTGTCTATATCAGGAACATCTATGTAGATGATTATACCACTGAGGCAGGGTTTTAGTTGAAGAAAAGGTCAGTCTGCTCCAGCTCTCAGGAACAACATCATAGAACAGAGCCGTTTGGAGGAGCTCCATGTCTGAAGAGAGACTCAGTTCACCCTGTAACACAGTGGCAGAGAACATTCATTCAGTTGACACTTACTAAGCTATATGAGCATGTAAAACATGGTGAGCAGACGTTTTAACAATTTTCATGCAAACAAAAAAAATAGATATAAATTACTAAAACAGTAGTCCTTGAAATGCATTAATTGCATGAACAATCCATCGCCCTTTAGGATCATCTGAGATATAAATGTGGGATTCATGTATACATAATTTGTAATTACTTACTTTTTATTAGATCTGTATATTGTGCATAACATTCTTTATAAGTGCTATAATATATAGAAAATTTAAATAAAATATTAGTAATTTATTAGTTTTAATATAATGATCATATTTATAATCCCCCTCAGTCCAAATAAAAACTGTAATGAAAATTTTTGAAAGCAGTATTATCAGAATAATATATACAGTATTTTCATTTTACACAAGCAAATATATATACACAAGAAGTGTGTAGAAAATTGTAATAAAATATGAGAAGAACAGTGTGTCAGAACAAATTTATCTTGATAACTTTGACAGAAAAACAGCATTAACCCAATTATAAAAATTAACCCAAAAATCCATAAGCAGCTATTTCTGATAATATTCACACAGCTACAGTACTTTTTTGTGCCTCAATGACAGCCTGTAGTTTTTTATACATTTAGAATTTTATATTATGTTGTCAGTGCCTTAGCGATGGATCTGTGGTGGAATAAAAGACACCATGGAAAATACTGTATTGCATGGCATTACATCATTCATGTTTACAGGCACAGGGAATGAAGTGATAATAATATTACATTATTTGTGATTTGTTTTGAAATTATATTTTTCTCAGTGGAATTCCCCTAGATAGAAAACATACATAAATTCAGTGTAAAGGCTTGACTCATTAAATATTGCTTATTCATTAATTCCAAGCAAAACAGAATGTAGCAGTGTATTTACAGCTACTGTATATTTCTGTGTATTTCGCATTCCGTCCCTTTGTGTCGCAAACTGCCAGAATGTTTTAATTCCAATGATACAGTTTTATGTGAATATAAAACATTTAGTGCAAAAAATCCTGCAAACTTAATGGAATAAAGTTACAGTAAATTATATATTGTATATGCAACCTGTAGTGAATAATCAGGGGTGAGCTGTACTAATGCAGTGATGTACCTTAAGTGCCAGATGGAGCTCTTTTAATGATGTGTGTATGTGTTCCAGCAGTAGATTCATGCGTTCACACTCCTGCAGACAAACCAGGACATACGGGCTCCTGTGGGCTGTTTTAGACATCAGCTCTGGCATATTATACTCCTCAGGCAACTTCTCCATGAGCTCATCCACAACACTCCTCACCTGATCAACAACAAGAACAGACTGTCCATCAATGGAAGTTTCAGGTTCAGTTGAGTGCATCAAATCACTGTGCAGCACAGTATTTATGTCTATGATTATTTGTCATTGTATGTCATCCAAAACAATAACAATGATATGTTGTTCATTACAAAGAATCACAGTATACTGTAAGAATAAATATCTTATTTTAATTTCAGAAAGAATAGCATCTTATATTTCAGGTAATTTAGAAATGTTTAATATTGACAAATATGCAAAAAAAATAAACATAACATCACTGCCAATTAGCATTACAAATAATTTATACAAAAATTCAGCCTACTTATTTTTATACCATGGATTATATATATATATATATATATACTTATTTTTTTGCTAATAAATGGTTAAAACCTAGTAATTTTAATAACAGTGGTAAAACATTAATTCATTTTCCTTCGGCTTAGTCCCTTATTTACCAGGGGTTGTCACAGCGGAATGAACTGCCAACTATTCCAGCATATTTTTTGGCTTTATGCAGTTTTACACAGCGGATACCCTTCCAGCCACAACCCATTACTGTGAAACACCCACACACTCTTGCACTCATACACTATGTCCAATTTAGTCTATTCAATTTACTTATAGCACACGTTTTTAGACTAGGGGAAACCAGAACACCCAGAGGAAACCCACACGGATATGGGGAGAACATGCAAACTCCACATAGACATGTCAACTGGCCCAGCTGGAACTCAAACCAGCGACCTTCTTGTTGTGAGGCGACAGTGCTAACCACTGAGTCACCATGCCACCCAGTGATAAAAAGATTTCAAATAACAAACATTACTGCACTAAGATCCCTACAGATTATTTTAATATGTCCCTATATGATTATTGTTCTAAACATGCCTGCCATTGTCTTTTTTTTGGTATTGGTATTAGTAGCAGTTAAACATTAATGATAAAATAGTAGCAAAATAAATAGGAAACACTCCACAGGAAAAAAATAATTCTGGTCTAAACACACATTACTATTAAAATGTTTGAGGTCAGTCAGATTTAAATTAATATGTTTATTTAGTTTGTACACAATCACTTGAATGCTTATTATTGTTAAGCAATTTATAATGAATTAAAGGATCATAAGACATGTTTTAACATAAAAAACCTGTTATTTTAAATAACATTCTTTTATATATATATATA
>CAIGQZ010001680.1:2422714-2432891 GCA_903798205.1 Danio tinwini | reverse complement strand
ATATTTGTGTTCAATTAAGAAATTCCTAAAAAGATTTAAAACCACACAAGGGAGAGAAAATGATTATGGTAATTAACACCAAATGGTAATTTAGATTTTTGGGTGAACTATCTTTAATAAAGACAAGAGATTTGATGAACAAGACAAGAAACAAGACACATGTTTTAAGAACAAGGAACAATAAACAACAGGCTTTTTTTTGCAGCAATGCTTTCCAATTCCAAATAAATAATCATTTCATGTTTAGGGCATTTGTGTACATCGGATTTTACACATGGAGGTTTCTAATATAATTGGGTGTCTTGTTAAGCACTGTTTTCTTAATAAAATCATACAATGAATAGTTAAGTCGAACGTCTGAGCATAGGGCATACCAATATGGCTGTTCATTTTTTTAACATAATGTGCAGGCCTCTTCTCAATTATACAGTAGATCCAGTGGTTGTGTAAATGTTTTGTTTCAACTGCATTTGTAATGTTAATACATTTAACTGCTCCAGATTTACCTTCTCCTCTGTGCACTGTGCTGCTCCTTCTGCTGTTGTGGAGTCTCTAGGCTGCAGCTCCAATAAGGTTTTGAAGAGGCTCTCAGATGTGGCCGTCATGAACTCAATCTCAGCATTCGGGTGCAGCCTGAAGAGAGCGGGGCTTTCCGAGGGCAACCTTTCATCCACATACCTGTGATACCCACTGTAGTCCAGATCTGGAGGAGCAGGAAAGCCAGGACACAAAACCAGCTCCCCTTCAAACTGAAAACAAACAGGATACACTCACTCTAGATACACTCAAAAAAATGATGTTTGCTGTTTGTTCAATGTGCTTACTGTATTTAAAATGAGCTGAAGCAACACAATTCTTGGGGTATTTTTGGGACAACTTCATTGTTTTACGTTTAATTCACTTAAATTTATGTAAATTTGTCACCAATTCTGTTCATAATTTTTATGGACAGAATTTCAAAGCGCAGCCTTGGGCTGGAGGAGGTCCAGTTCGGAGACCATAGGATTTCATCTGTTATTCACAGAAGATGTTGCTCTGTTGGCTTCATCGAACATGGACCTTCAGCATGCACTGGGGCAGTTTGCTGCCGAGTGTGATGCGGCTGTGATGAGAATCAGCACCTCCAAGTCCATGATAACAGTAAATTAAAAATTGCGAGAGTTTAGTCAAAGCAGGCTGAATCCGTCTTCAGCTAATATGCCCCCCGCTGCTGGAATCAGCTTTCAGAAATGATCAGATGTGCTCCAACATTACGCACATACAAATCAAGACTTAAATCACCTCTGTTTAGCTGTGCCTTTACTGAATAAGCACTGTGCTACATCCGACAGATTGCACTAATATGTCTTTCTTTTCTTTTTCATTCCTTTAAAACTTGTTTTAACACATTTTAATCTGTTTTTCACTATTTTTATTCTTTATTGTTTTTATTCTCATTTCTTTTATTCTTGTTTATGTAAAGCACTTTCATACACAGTGGTAATTTGAATATAATATATAATTAACTGGCCTTGCCTTACTTATAATACTTGTATCTAATAAGTACTAGTGCCAAATAAATTAAATTAAATACGTCCTTATTGTAATACTAGTTTAAAGTGATAGTTGAAATCCAAATATCAACTTTAAATCAAAAATTGCAAGAGTTTAGTCAAAGCAGGCTGAATCCGTCTTCAGCTAATATGCCCCCCCCCCCCCCCCCCCACCCCCCCGCTGCTGGAATCAATTCAACTCTAGAATCAACTCTAGAAATAAATTGAGTTGAGTTGAGTTACATAGCATAATAGAAGTCAACTTACAACAGAATAGTTATTATAAAACTTAGTGATCAGAGTAAATGACCAACTTAATTTAAATTGCTAAATGATTATAATGTACAATAGGTAACACTTTACAATAAAGTTTCATTATTAAAATATTAGTTAATGCAGTAAAATATTTTTTACATTTTTAATTTTATTAAAATAAGCTTTTATAATTTTAATTGTAAGTTTAGTTAAATTAACTAATGTTAACTTTTAGAGCCTCATTGTCATAGTGTTACCAAATAAAAGCCCTAAAATGTTAATGTTTTAATCATTAATCAAATTAGCCAATTACATCTCCTAGAATTTTTTGCTGCTATGACCAGCACTGCAAATACAATGTGAATATTCCTAAAGCACTATAAAATTATAAAAAATTATTCACTGTACTTTGAAGTCCAACAATACCAATGCTGTATACATTGAATAGGGTATGTCTAGTATTCAATAAGTATAACATGTGCTGGTATTAAATGAATACTAGTATTTAAGAACTAGTAGCTACCAGTATCTTCTAAATATAAACTGTACCAAAAATGTATATATATATAAATAACCATTAGTATCTAGAATGCTACTTTAGACATACATTTAGTATGTCTTATACATTACATGTTAAAACAGCTTGCCATATTAAAAAATTGAGAACTTTTATTAAATATATATATATATTTTTTAAATTCCCTTATTACCAAAAAATCACTTCTTCAAACACAATCTGTCATACGTCACATCATTATTAAAGTCACATATATGATAACATGGAGTTTTTCAACACAGTTTTGTCCTGATCAGCATTGTAAGGTTTCTCTGTGCTGGTGCTCACTAACAGATTTATAGAGTGTGTGGTAATCGATAGCAGGGCTGGTGCTGGGCACTAGGAGAGTAATTCAGCTCTGTGGAAAGGCTAAAGAGGAACTCAATGATTGATGGCTGCTCATCCTGAGGCCTAATGAGACTCGCTGAGGAAACACTGGGCTGCATGCCTGACCACTGCTGGAAAACAGTCTTAATCACCTCACACAGACCTCACTTCAGAAAACACACGCACGCACGCACACACACACACGCACACACACACACACACACACACCAAACTTCAGCATTTAAAATAGAACATTGTGGCCTATTCTTTGAGGACACAAACAAACTGTGTCTTCAGTGTGTGGGACTAAAGAACTTTTAATACATTCATCTCTTTTGTTATCTGTGACCACTGTGATGTAATGCAGACCCTCACCACTAGAGAGCACCATACAGCTATAGTTTTTATATGTGCAATCTGCACAAGGTTTACAAACATTCATATACAGTCTCATTTTGACATGGTACAGTCTGCAGAAGTGGAACGTTGATAAAACTACATAAATATATACACAAATCTACTTTATTAGACATTCCATATCATTAAGGCAAGTGGACATGGGCTGTATCTGAAATATAGCCCCTCACAGTCCACTAATATAATGCATTTAAAAAGTAAATAAAAAATGAGTGAGTGAATTTGAGTATGAGTACACTGGAAGGAATGCTGTTTTCTTTGTGCTCTGCAAGATAAGTAAAAATGTGGACAAGTATTTATTTAATAATTAAATAATACATTATTTAGAAACTTAATGACTAGATGCCATCTTGTGGTCGGATGCAGCAATTTATTTCTAATGCAAACTCACAGTATGTTGAGGGTATTCTGAAGCTGTTGAGTGGACAACTGTTGTACACTCATTATTGCGGTGCATTGTGGGATTGATTGAGGGCACTTCTGAATGTCCACTGTGTTTAGACACCACTATAAATGGCTACTCCCTTTAATAATTCACTATTTAAGTGTATTGGGGAGATTTCAGATACAGCCAGGTTCAAGAAGATCAGAACACATCTAGTGAGCAGCGATTTTGTGGCTATTTTTCTGCCTTGTTGATGCCAGAGAATGTCAGACCTGGTTTGAGCTAATATAAAAGTAACAGTAACTCAAACAATTGCACCTCTGAACACACGAGACAGGAAAAATGTTACGTCATCTGATGAATCTCAGTCTCAGAGTCAAAATTTGCAGCAGCAGCAGCATGAATACATAGATCTATTCTGTTTTATATCATTGGTTCAGGCTTCAGCTGGTGGTTTAATGGTGAGGGAGGTATTTTCATAGCACACTTTGGGCCCATTAGTACCTATTAAGCATTGTTTAAAGGCTAAAGCCTACCTGAGAATTGATGGTGATCATGTCAACGACTTTATAACCAGTTTTTTTTTATCTTGTTGTGCCTACAGCATATTGTGGCTTGTTACAAAGTTCAGAAAATATCAGTGTGTTTTATTTCCGTCAATCAGTTCCCTATTCTCAGCTGCCTGCAGTCACCAGACCTAAACCCAAGCTGTTTTCCTGCTCTTTCTAAACAACATTTTCCAGCTTTTCCTTATCAAAGACACCTGAATCAACCCATTAATATGTGGCTCAGAAAAAGAACCAATCCAAGATGTGCACTGTCTGTGTCCCTTAAGGAATAGTGTTAGAAAGCACATGCAATAGAGTGATACTGGGATTTGGTGCAACAGGGAATCTCATCATGGATGTGCAGATGACAAATCTGCATTTCATTATACTGTGAACCAAAATCTATGAGGATATTTAGCTGAATGTAAACAAATAATTTTTGCAGTTTTAAATGTGGGTCCAAACCCACTAACAGATGTACCTAATAAAATGTCCAGTAAATGCATATTGCATTAATATATTAAAACAGTCTGCACCCACTGATCTATATACAGTAGAACGACTGGATTGCTCATTAAGTTCTAAACTGTGTAGAGGCAGTGAAGCCACAGGAAATGTTTAATCTGCCACTTTACAATTCCCTATCGACAGAGAGCACAGAAGTTGCCCTACATGATCGGTCAATCACTGCAAGAATGACCCACTGTACAGACTACAAGTGTAAGATGGAGTTTAAAATATGACAAATCTGTTTACAGGTTTGCTTCAAACTTGTCATTCATGTGCAAATTTGAAGTTTTCTTTTCCTACGAAGCAAGAGTAGTGGCAACTGAACAACAGCATGATAAATAACAAAATACTGTATTATGTAACATACTTCAATTGCGAAACCACCTAAAAAAGTAGATGGAAGCAACATCTCTTTGTAAAGCAGACCACAGAGCCATATACAAAAAATTACAGGAATTCATTCACCAATACATTCTTTAAATTGTATTGGCATCATATGCATTTACTGTGCATGTACAGTACTTGGATAAACTAAATTAGAAAGAGCTCAGTAGTAGTGTGCATTTGTATAGTGCATTTATCTGGTATGTCCATATACTCAAAGCGCCTTGTACTAAAATATGTGTGAATAAAATCTTTACTTGGCCTTCTGTGTACCATATATTTATGTATATTTTTCATTTATAAATAAGTGAGCAATCAGGTTTACAAAGTGTCTCACCAAAATTTTGACCCTCATCATTAAAAGCTGCTTTTTTCTATTATGAGCAATCCGTTCATAAGATCTCTATTATATATCAGTGTTGGAACTTGAAAGTTTGCAAATGACTGCTAGTTTATTGGCCCTTCATATTCTTCAAACGTGATTCCTAAAACATAATAAGCTATATACAATAACAGTGCTTTGATCAAATTTTCAATGTGTGTCATAGTATATTGCAGTGCCCTGAATATTTTTACCATCTTGGGATTGATGAACTCCTGGAGGTACGTGCGGCAGAGCGTTCTGTCTCTCTCGTCAGTGATGTGTCCTCCGTATATGATCTCTCCAAACAGATAACAAAGATCCTCCCATGGTACCTGAGCCACACATATTAACACAGCAAAATGTCAAATCTTCAGCACAAACTGATCCCTCAGCACCCTGCGTTTAACACCCACAGCACTATTTTTAGCCTGGTTTGCAAATTTTGTCATAGAAAAAACATAAATTCAGGTGAAAGGTTGAACAAAGATGAAGGGTTGCTCACAAGCACGAGTTCAAAAACTGAAGTGGTCTGGCGAGAACATCCTATAGTGAGGAGAAGTGGCTCTTTTATTCTACACTAAACAAAAAGGCAATCTACTTCATGTATAATTCCAGCAAAGATCAAACTCATGCTTTGCTTGGCCTGAGAAAAGTGTGTATGATGTGTAATTGTAAAGGAGAGAAGAACAAGTGAGCACGTGTCTCATAACCGATGATAGACGCTAGAGGTTCACCATCATTTGTACCTGTATTGTTTTGCAAATTGCTTCTTTCATCAGCTCTAATTGCAGTGATCACTTATAAAGCGTTGTAAGGTGTCACGCACAACGCGTGTAATTACATTTAGCATGACGCTTCATTTGCCGCCTAATGAATCCTCAGTGAACGCACATACAGGTTACTGTTTGGTTAACATAATGAAGGACATCCATTTTTTGAGGGGAGGGGAGACATTTAGAGTGACTATAATTTGTTGTGAGCGCTGAAATGCTGGAAGAAGAAAAACACAATTTTGTGGATACAGTCAGATCAAGACTCTTCACTTTATATGATGGAGAATGTGGGAAATTAGGTCACAGTGAGCAACAATGTGAGCTTCATGTAACTTACAGTCAGCTTAGAGGTTAACAGTTAAAGGGAATGTTCTTAGCATTTTTCCTTATCGCAAACACTAGTTTTTGCACTGTTTTGATTTTTTCAGAGTTAATTATTGTGATATCCAACAGATAAATACTGAGAAATGTCTCTAGACTGATGGCATTTAATGCCGTTCAGCCTTATAATCTTAAAATGTGAGTAAAATCACCTGTTTTGTCATCACTTTACACATTACTTTAGAGAATCATTCAAATACTAGCTCTAAAATGACGTTTGAGAAGTAGCAACAGTTTCTGCTGTTCTGCCGTCAGCTGCAGATGTGAATGAATAGCTGAAGAAAGTAGTTCCTCATACAAAAAGATTTTGAGACTTTCCGTGTTTGATTTTCTTTTTTCTTTTTTTGAGTATGCTGTCGAACTGTTGTATAAACGCAATATCACACTCGTAGCAGTGCGTTGTGGCTGTATATCGCCACTGATGGGACACTAAGGCACGAGGCCGCATGCCTCCAACCAGTGTCGATATACAGCCATTTCACACTGCTACTCATGTGATATTGTTCATATACATATAGCCACAGTCAACCACTTCCACTTCTTCCAGTCATGACCATGGGAGGAAGAAACAGCATTTTTTTTTTATCATACTAAATATATTTTTTAGATTCTGTTATATTGCTGCTCTGTACAGTCTAATAAAACACACAACACATTAAATCACCTTTGGTGTCTCCCTGTTTTCTATAAAACCAAACTAGAAATTGATGGTTTATGATGTCAATAGCATAAAAATCACAATATCCCTGTGATGGCATAGCTAAATTTTCAGCACCATAACTTTAGTCTTTAGTATGACATGATCCTTCAGATATCATTATAATATGCAGATTTTATGGTCGAGAAACATTATTATATCATGCCATGTTTATTAGTTGTAAATAATAATAATATAATAATAATAATGCAGTGGGTAGCACATTCGCCTCACAGCAAGAAGGTTGCTGGTTCGAGCCTCATCAGGGTCAGTTGGCATTTCTGTGTGGAGTTTGCATGTTCTCCCCGTGTTCGTGTGGGTTTCCTCCGGGGGCTCCGGTTTCCCCCACAGTCCAAAGACATGGGGTACAGGTAAATTGCGTATACTAAAATTGACCATAATCTATGAGTGTGGATGTTTCCCAGTGATGGGTTGCGGCTGTAAGAGCATTCGCTGTGTAAAGCACATACTGGATAAGTTGGGGTTAATTCCACTTAGGCAAACCCAGATTAATAAAGGGACTAAGCCGAAAAGTACATGAATGAATGAATAATATTAATAATAATAATAATTATTTATTTATTTATTTATTTATTTATTTATTTATTTATTTATTTATTTATTTATTATTTTATCAGGGTAATGCATAGTGATATCTTACTTTAGTACTGGCCTCCAGGTAGTTGTACAGAACATTAGCTGAAATATTCAGATCTCCATTGTTGAATGGGTATCTGTGGTTCCAACCCTGAGGTCCAAACTTCCGCCTCTCACACACACAGGCGTGGAAGTAACACAGCGAGAACATGAGTCCTTTAAACTCCTGCTCTCGAGAACACATTTCCAGAGTATCCTGCAGGACACAAATGACGAGATGAAGAACAAACTAAGAGTAATTAATAAAGTTCTTACAGGGATAAATAATGAAAATGAAAAATGAAATAAAAGTTCTGTCTTTATTTACTCATCCTCAATTTGTTCTTAATCCAGTATGAGTTTAAAACATTTACTTCTTCTTTATTCAAAAGGAAAAATAAAACTCATACCAGTTTGGAATAACTTCAGGGTGAGTAACTGATGAGTCTATTTTCATAAAATGTTTTAAGTGCCTTCATTCTACAATATAACCAGTTTTCACTGTTAAGAATAACTGTAACAATAAATGATGAATTCAAACAAAACATCTTTTAGTTCCTATGTGAATGGATGGGATTAAAATGTGTAAAGACCTGGCTGAAGTTGTCCAGAGCGGCATGTAGGCTGGAGTTCATGCCAGTGGGGGGTTCAGTAGTGAGTTTGAGAGCGTTCTCCAGGATGGTGCGAGGGATCAGATGCTCATGTGGATTGGGGGCTGGTTCCCCACTCATGAACACTCTGTAGTTTGAGTGAGCATTGCTAGCCGTGTTCTCCAACATCTCCTCCAGATCACTCAACCACTGTGACAGCAGGTGGACATTCTAAAACAGAGAGGTCAATTACAAGATGCAGTTGTCTGATGGGGTGGGTGGGGGGTGGTAGGTTGGTTTGATAACAGAAACACGAACACACACAAAAAAAATTTACCTGCAGGATGACCCAGTGTCCATTTTTAGCTGCGGTTTCCAATGCTCTTTCAGCTACAGTTTCTTGTCCTTGACCTAAGGACACATTATAAAGGTTCCCTCTGTCTGTGGTAAAACCAAGCTTCAGCCCTAGTAAAGAGATATGGTAGGGTTAATACTGCAAATAAAAAAACAAAAAACAAAACATAGCTTTAGTGTTATGTGCGTTTCTCTGTCTACCAAGTGTTTCTACATCTTTGACAGAATTGACTCCAGGAGAAAGGATGAAGAACACTGGTGTAGTTGGACTGCACTCCTCAAAACACTTTTCAAACTCCATACGACTGATGTCCACATACTTGGGTCCCAAACTGTCCTCGATAAAATTTCTGTTAAAAAAAAAACAAAAACAGAATGATGAGATTTAAGGACCAAAAACACTGGTGTTTCAAACCTGGTCAACTCTATTTTATTTTAAAGTAAAATTTTCAAAAGATTGGCTGTTTTTTGATGGTTCTCTGAAGCAAGCTCATTACCGGAGAGCGTAGGTCATCCTGTCAGGCCTGATAGCTCTTAGAATGATGAGTCTCTGGAGAGGGCTTTTGGTCTTCCAGTCCTGAGGGAAACGCTCTCTTTCAGGACACTCAGACTCCACCAGTTTTCTCCAGCGCTTAGCAGACCCTTCAACATCCCTGTCCAGACCCTTGAATGCATCCTGCATGGAGATGCTCTAAAAACAAAAACACATTTTGCTACTAAATGAAGTGTTATACAACTAAATTTAAAGTGATAGTTCTGTTTCTTTTTCTGTTAAAAACAAGAGAGAATGTTGGGAACCGGTAGCCATTGACATCCATGATAGGAAAAAAAATATATATAATGGAAAGCACATTTTTTCAAATATGTTCTTTTTGTTTAACTGAGGAAAGAAACTTAAACAGGTTTGGAATAAGTGGAGGGTGAGTAAATGATGTCAGAATTTTTTTTTTGGATGAACTTCCCTTCATAACAGCTAGAAAAAAAAAACAGTTGCATCCCATATGCCACATTATACACTACGCACTTACACACTATGGACTTATAAACTTATAAACTCAACTGTGTACTGTATGAGTTTACAGTAGTGTTGGCCCAATTAAAACAATAATGTTTTTTTACTAAACAGAAATTTTTATAGTTTCCCAGTCAACTTTTAACGGTTGCCAAATTAGTGAAATAAATGACCTAAACAAGCAAAAAGTACATGCCATGAGTACAACCGCATTCATAATGCATAATTGTTTATGCAGGAGAATAAAGTTATGTGCAAGCTTATGGAGAATAAAAACAAATAAAGCACTATATACACTGTTTATACTAAAAATAGCATAAAATAATGCATAATTATGTGATTTGAGACCCACCTAATTTCTTCTAATAATCACCCTTAAAGGCATAGTTCACCCAAAATGGGAACTGCTTTATGAGTTTCTTACTTATTTTATACATACACACACACACACACACA
>CAIGQZ010001680.1:2402369-2421610 GCA_903798205.1 Danio tinwini | reverse complement strand
TATGTATATATATTCATTAATTTTTTTCTCGGCTTAGTCCCTTTATTAATCCATGGTCGCCAAAGCGGAATAAACTGCCAACTTATCCAGCATATGTTTTTATGCAGCGGATGCCCTTCCAGCCGCAACCCATCTCAGGGAAACATCCACACACACTCATACACTACAGACAATTTTAGCCCACCCAATTCACCTGTACCACATGTCTTTGGACTGTGGGGGAAACCGGAGCACCTGGAATGCAGGGAGAACATGCAAACTCCACACAGAAACACCAACTGACCCAGCTGAGGCTCGAACCAGCGACCTGCTTGCTGTGAGGCAACAGCACTATACAGTATGTATATATATATATATATATATATATATATATATTTTTTTTTTTTTTAAGAAAGCTTAAAACCTGTGACCATTGGATTCCATAGATTTTGTTTTTACTAAGGAAAAAGTTCTGTGATCAACAAAAAAATGTTGGTAAACTATTACTTTTATATTTTCGCACACAGTATAAATCTAGCTTTTCTATTTTAGGTTTTAAAACTTAGGATAGTTTTAAAACCTCTGGGATAGTTTATTTAACTTACTTAGAGATTTAAAAATGTATATTTTTCTAAACAGCAATGATAACTCAATTTAAACCCCATGTCCAGGTGCAGGTGGTTCGTACCCTTATAGCACCCCAGGCCTGTGGTGACAAGAAGCTGACAGGACTGCTCTCGCAAACCTCTACAGGAAACCTCAGCAGAATTTCCAGATCTTGAGCATCAATGGAGCCTCTCATCAGGAGAACCTGAATAAAAGCAAAATAATGAGGACATTAGACCTCAGGCCTGTTGAATACAGATGTCTCCATCCATCAGAGAAGGACAAGCAGGTCTCGCAACAGCTTTACTCGGTTTGATGTGAACGTGTGAAGGACAGGCATTGGAGACAGACAGCAGCAGCAGGGAAAACAGGTGCTGTCCTGACAGGTATTTGCATTCTGCCATTGCGGCCCAGCCTCCTGTCAGAGTTGACCAGCTGAGGGAGAGCAGTGCCCGGCCTCTGAGAGTTAATCAATAGGAACGGCCCCGGCTCCTCTGACAGGGCCTAATGGAACTTAATGTAAGGGCATAAATGTGGAGTGATTGATGTGAATGACAAAGTCCTGCAGGAGGAAGGGAGGAGGTGGTGGTGGGTGGGTGGGTGGATGGGAGGTGTTTCTATTCTTCCCACTCACCTGGAGGGCGGTGTGGGTGAGGAAGGTGAGTCGGTCCCTCTGGAAGAGCCCCTGGCAGGTGTACTGTAGGGCTGAATGGGTGATGGACTCGGTCAGAGATAAAACACGCAGCGACACATCTTCTTCATTTGGAGCTCTCGCAATGGCTTTCAGGAACACTTTGTTGAAGGCCTTAAATGTAAGATATAGTTGAAGACAAAATTATTAGTTTTCTTTATTATTTTCCAAATGTGGTTTATTTGTAAAAAATATTTTTTACAACACATTTCAAACATAATATTTAAAAATAAATATCTAAAAACATTTTACTAACTAACATTTAATAACTTTTTTATTTTGTCTTTGTGATGATAATGATACATAACATGGCAGTTTATTTGCAAGAAAATGATATTCACCTTAACGTAAAATGTAATGGCTTAATTGGGTTAACTAGGTAGGTTAGGTTAATTGGGTAAGTCACTGGACAACAGAAGGGTTGACAACATTGTCTTAAAGATTATTAAAATTTATATTTTAACTTGGGAACATGTTGCCTAAGTGCATATTTGCTGCTTTTAACTTGAGAATAGAAAGATGCGACTGTGTGCGATAAGTGTTCCTGTAAGAGGTTCTTATACTGTAAATTGCACATATCCAGGCATATTAATTGCTACACACAGGCAAAAATGTGGTGATTCATAAACTACAGTGGACATCGGGATTGTAAGAATTAATCATTTTGTTTCATGTTAGCTTAATGGACACCAACCAAGTGAACAATTATTATTATTTTTCCTGGTTTTCCACTACAGTTAAATCACATCTGTGACATCTGGCCACAGGAACACACAAGCTCTGCCTTCTTCATGACATCATATGTGTTTTACAATTGAAAGTGATGATTGGTTGGGAGGCAACATGTAATCTGGCATGTTTTTTGTTCATGCACAACAATAATGTAGGACTAAAAATCACATAATCTGACACAATGGCAGACACAACAGTTAAACATTTTGTGTAAAATATAGTCTGTCATAACACAATTTGAAACAGATAAACACGAATTATTTTCATCGAAAATTACTGATACTATGTTTTACAGCACTGGAGTTGTTTTATCCAGTAAAAATAAAAACTAGCAAAACATAAACTTTTGGGATTTTGTGGGTTTTAAAGGATGTTTTAAGTTGTAAAAAATATTTATATGACTCATGAATCAGTTTTTAGCCTGAAGATATTGTTTTGAATTGTAAGAATATTTCACAGTTACTTTTTAAACTGAAATTTTAATCAAATGCATGCAGCTCTTTGGAGAATAAAATCATAGGCCGCTTTCACCCCTGTGGCTCGATTCATTTTGTCTGGACTGAATTATACATTGCGCTTTTGGTTTCTTCACACAACACACTTTTAATTGGAATTATTTTAATAGGAATATGATAGATTACAAATTTCTTTAAATATACTGTATATGTTTTTACATTGTAAGATTCATTCTGAAGAATCTGGTTTGACTGCCTATGTGTGAAAGACAGTATCGTTTCTCCAAAGTAATTCAAATTGTAAGTTTTAGGCACATCAGGTCTGACTGCCTATATGTGAAAAACAGTATCATGCCTCCAAAGTAATGCATATTGTACATTCCAGGCAGGGATGTGTCTTTTGTCTAGCAAATTACTGAATCATACTTTCAGGCAAGGCCTGGAAACAAGATTTTCTACTAAGATTGTCTGGCAGCTAGCTCTCTGCACCTCTTACATGGTCGCCCACTGAAGCTAAGCAGGGCTGCACCAGATCAGTACCTGGATGGGAGACCACATGGGAAAGCTAGGTTGCTGCCGGAAGTGGTGTTAGTGAGGCCAGCAGGGGGCGCCCAACATGCGGTCTGTGTGGGTCCTAATGCCCCAGTATAGTGACGGGGACTCTATACTGCTCAGTGAGCGGCATCTTACGGATGAGACGTTAAACTGAGGTCCTGACTCTGTGGTCATTAAAAATCCCAGAATGTCCTCCGAAAAAGAGGAGGGGTTTTCCCTGGCATCCTGGCCAAATCTCCCCACTGGCCTCTGTCCATCATGGCCTCCTAACCCTCCTCATATCATAATTGGCTTCATCAATCTGTCTCCTCTCCACCAATCAGCTGGTATGCGGTGTGTGGACTGGCGCAAAATGGCTGCCGTCGCGTCATCCAGGTGGATGCTGCACACTGGTGGTGGATGAGGAGATTCGCCCCATTGTGTAAAGCGCTTTGAGTATCCAGAAAAGCGCTATATAAATGTAAGGAATTATTATTATTATTAAACCAGTAATGGCAGTTTTTGTATCTACTAATAAGCACTGCCCTCTAAATTCTGCCAAGCTGCAGTAGTCAAGGTTTTTTGGATGAACTACACAGCGACGGCGAGTACACATTAAAGGATTCTGCTTTAAAGATACACATAAAAATTCTCCTGGTTTGTCTCTTCTTCAATTCTCAACACTTGCAAAACACTTGTTTTCAAACTGAATCCGCACTTAATTCTCAAAATGTATAGTTTGTTTGAAGTGACGCATACAAAATGCATAATATATAATGACCAGGTCGTTATATATTATGCATTAGACAATACAGTCAGCCAGTCGTTTCTGCATACTAACCATGACATGCTGTCCGCTGGTTTTTCCGCCGCTCCTGGTTTGCTTTTGGCAGTTTCATAGGAATACTGTATGTGCGCACATTAATTCTGACCAATCGAAAAGCAGATTAGGAAATACAGTCAGTAACACATCTGGCCAAAACTGATACGGATGTTGTCAAATGACTGTATTTTAAATAGTTTTAGCTAGTTCATTTTAGGTTTGGATAATTTTAGATACCATGGAGGTTGCTCAGCTGCTCCATAATACCATGGTAAGAAAGAATGATTAAAATCAAACGGCCTTCATGTAACCTAAACTAAACTGAAACTTAGCTGGCTAGTGAGCTAATCCAGCTTCATGGTACAAGGCCCAGGTCTCAGTGAGTTTATTTGGTCTTCTTTTGGTGCGCACTTGATTGTGATTTGTCATTCACACATGCAAAACCAACCGCACAAAATGGGAAAACAAATTCTAGAGTGATTTATCTGAACTAAATGAGGCAGATGTGTAGTGTGTTACCTTGAGGGAGTACTGGTACATGGGATTAACATTGTGGAGTTCTTTAATAATGAAGTAGAGCAGAGCGGCTCTCTCAGCTGCTGGCCTGTAGAGATCTCGTGCCTCGTTGGTCTTTATCTCATTCTCTCGAGCTGCAACAGCCTGTGTAAACAGCACACTGTTTATATATACAACTACATACAGTACAGGTTTTTATTATACAGTAGCATTTAATAAAACAGGCTATTGGAATGAACACTGATTGTCTTTCCACATTTCAGTTTTTTACTTTACTTTTTTGGACTTTTCCTTAAAATATGCAAAAAATAAGACCCGAGCTGCCAAAACCATTATAAGGTAAATGGATGGTGAGAATGGTACCTTGTTCTGGATGTGTCTGGCAGTGTTCTTGGTGTGTTCCAGCTGCTCCACTAGGGCTGTATCTCTCAGGAAGTTTCCCTCTGCCGCTGACAGTCTGCTCAACAGCTCATCCTCAAGTCTTTTCAGCTCAATCTGACACAAGTTCTGCTGAGTGCTCAACTCCAGCTGAAACAATAAAAGATGAACTGTGTTAGGACTTTATGGGCTTTACTAACTATTAAAGGATTATTAATTTATTTCTTTTCCTTCGCCTTAGTCCCTTTATTCATCATGCGTAGCCACAGCAGAAAGAACTGCAAACTTATCCAGCATATGTTTAACACAGCGGATGCCCTTCCAGCTGCAACCCAGTACTGGGAAACATCCATACACAGTGATTCACACATATACACTATGGCTAATTAAGTTTATTCAATTCACCTGAACTGCATGCCTTTGGACTGTGGGGGAAACTGAAGCACCCAGAGGAAACTCACGGGAACACGGGGAGAACATGCAAACTCCATACAGAAAGGCCAACTGATCCAGCCGGGACTCTAACCAGCGACCTTCTTGTTGTGAGGTGACAGTGCTAACCACTGATCTACTGTGTCACCCCATTAAAGAAGTTTACCCAAAAATTTAAATTATATCATTAATTACTCACCCAATCCCCTAAGAACCTTAATAACACAAATTACGTTATTTCAACTCTCACATCCCCCATAGAT
Source organism: Danio tinwini (assembly GCA_903798205.1). Classification (NCBI taxonomy): domain Eukaryota; kingdom Metazoa; phylum Chordata; class Actinopteri; order Cypriniformes; family Danionidae; genus Danio; species Danio tinwini. The sequence goes on along the minus strand of CAIGQZ010001680.1, from coordinate 2,416,201 downwards.
AGTAAGAGTTGTGAGACGATCAGACCAAAAACATTATCAAAACATTCTATATCACTTCAGTGGTTCTGTAGTACTGTAATCATACAAAGGTCCAAGAGCACTTTTTTTGTGTGCCAAAAAAAATATATATATATATAAAATCCTCACTTTGTTTGTCTATGTTTTCTCTTCCTTGTCAGGGTGTTTACTATGAACAATAAGATGTACTGAAAATAGTGATACACACAAATATCATATTGCTGTAGTAAATGCACACCGGGTCCTATCTGGACTGAACACACAATAGGCGAACAAAAGACATATTTACTGTTTTTTTTGGTAAACAAAAGTGTTCTTGAAGTTTTGTACCATTACATCTGAACCAAGTTACATGAAATGTTTTGACAATATTTTTGGTATTTTTCTGGACTTCTCATGACCCTTGCTATACATGGAGGGCCAGAAAGCTCTCTGACTTCATCTAAAATATCTTTATTTGTGTTTTGAAGATGATTGAAGGTGTCAGAGGATTAAAACAGCATGAGGGAGAATAACTAACTTTTTTTTTTGGGTGAACTAACTCTTTGTGAAGATTATTTATCTAATTTCAAGAGAATCACATGCTTATGACGGAGTATGGCTGGTCCTGCATTTGCTAACACATGATTCACCAACCTGACAATTCCTAACACCAGATAATAACCAGAGTTTCTTACCTCAGTATCTTCATCTTGAAGAATCCCCCCTCCCACCCCTACTCCCCCCTCCTTTTTCTAGATTCAGAGACATGGCGGCCCATTGATTAGCACAGTTGCCTCACAGCAAGATTGTCACTGGTTAAAAGTCCTTACTGGACCAGTCAACATTTTTGTGCAGAGTTTGCATGTTCTCCCTGTGTTTGCGAGGGTTTCCCCTGTATTCCCCGGTTTCCTCCCACAGTCCAAAAAGACGATACCATATTGACACTATAGACTAGCTCTTAGTAAGCAGTATAGCTATCTCTTCAATTTGTCATTAGCCATAAACAAGTTGGGGGAGTTCATCGAGATCTACCTGAGCTCAAACTCCCCTCTCACCCTGGGGAGGGAGCCCAGAGCTCGAGGATCTTACGTATAAGCTTAGGGCTCTCTCCCAGAACAGCATGCCAAAGAAACTTTTATCAATCATCAGCTCAGTGTGAACTCTTAAAAATAAGCTGTAAATTAAGAGTTAATAAAGGCTAAACTCATACTTAACCTGTTGCAATATTACAGTCTTAGCTGTACTTCAATAAATCTGCATACATTTTTTTTCTCTCTTATTCCGAACTTTCACAATAAACAGATCCTACTGAGCTTGCGTTACCAGCTTTATACTGTATATTGTGAAACCATTATAGTATGACTGACAGCCTCTGACCTTCATCATCTCCAGCTCAGGCCTTTCTTGCGTGACCACTTGCCCCAGGAGCTGATCCTCCAGACCGGAGCGGGTCACGGTAAAGTTGATCAGCGTGGTCTGGGCCTGCAGCTCTGGCGGAAAGTGAGGGTTTGCTTGCTTAGTGTGTAGAAGAAGACGAAATTTTTTGTCATACTTGCACTCCTTATCACCCACGCTGATGTACCTATGGAAACACCACATTGTGTTATTCTTTCAGTAAATAGCGCTCTGTGGAAAAAAAGAGCCAGAAAGAGCTTTTTATCTGCACCAGACACCAGTTTCACCAATATGCCTAATTGAAGCAAACAGAAAACGATGACAAATGCTCCCAATGGCCACCACAGGCAAAGGCGTTAAATAAAACTGGAAGATGATATTCCCAGCAGCCAATATTTATCCCAATCTGCATTTCAATTAAATCAGGCCTGGCTGGCCAAACGTGGCGGCTTTTAATTTTTCCCTAATTACCCTGTGTCTGTCAGCCAGCAGCAACAACTCTCATGCCAAAGGGTCCGGCAAGACCCGTGTCCGCTCTATATCTTCAAAAGATGGAATTAATGTACTATTGATAGAACCATTACTTCACCAAATTAAAGTCCCAGCTGATGGATTGGCTCATGCTCCTCCGTCAGACATGAAAGGAATAATTAGTATTCATTACTTCACACTCTGCAACATTCCAATTATTAATGAACTTCAGCCGAGAAAGCGCACCAGATCCATCATGGCTGCCGTGGCCGGGCTGGATTAATCACAGGAACGGACCGGTGCGCGGGTCAGGCGCTGGAATAAACTTGTAATCAAATTAAACATCGGGCCACAGTTATGGGTCAAAAGAAGGGGTCTGCAGGTGTCTCTGTAGTACAATGCTACAAGGACAAAAGACTAGAAAAGCTGCAAAATTAATAAATTGGGGCACTGAAAAAAACAAGAAAACAGATGATGCATTGAATCTATTTACATATCCTAAACTACTAGGAGATACACAATAATTAATGCAAATTGAATAATGCTGTTAACTAATTTAAATATGAATGAAATTCATTTATATTGTACATTAACCAAAATGCATAGATTCATTTATTCATTTTCCTTCAGCTTAGTCCCTTTATTCATCAGGGGTTGCCACAACAGAATAAACCACCAACTTCTCCAGCATATAGTATGTTTTACACAGCGGTAGCCCTTCCAGCTGCAACCCAGTACTGGGAAACATCTATAAACACTCATTCACACACATACACTACGGTCAATTTAGTTTATTCAATTCACCTATACCGCATGTCTTTAGATTGTGGGGGAAACCCAGAGGAATCCCATGCGAACACAGGGAGAACATGCAAAGTCCATAAAGAAATGCGAACTGACAAGCCGGGACTCAAACCAGTGACCTTCTTGCTTTGAGATATACATACTGCACCTTTAATTTTAATGAATATCTTTGAATTTGAGGCGACACAGCAGCTCAGTGGTTAGTACTGTCGCCTCAAATTCAAAGATAATCATTAAAATTAAAGGTGCAGTATGTAAGTTTGACACCCAGTGGTTGAACTAGGTATTGCACTCCTGGATCAAAATAAACGCAAAGCGGAATGCCAGATTGAGTACAGGAGCGAGTGATTTAAACGGTGTTCTAAATTAGAGCACCGACATGCGATAGAAGGAATATTTTCCATATTAAAAGCGGTTTCGGTTCTAACCAACACCTCAAATTGCTATATTAGAAACTGCTTCTATTTCTCACAGCTAAACATGTGAATCCTATGACAGTGATCACCTCAGGTAAACCTTGTGTGCTTTATTCAGTGCTAAATGCTAACAATCCAAGTTTGAATGCCATTTTACATGACATGTATTGCCATATACTGGAATTGCTGGAAACATCAATAAACACTCATTCAAACACATACACTACGGTCAATTTAGTTTATTCAATTCACCTACAGTACACTGCATGTCTTTAGATTGTGGGGGAAACCCAGAGGAATCCCATGTGAACACAGGGAGAACATGCAAAGTCCACAAAGAAATGCCAACTGACCAACCGGGACTCAAACCAACGACCTTCTTGCTCTGAGGCGACAGTACTAACCACTGAGCCACCGTGTCGCCTCAAATTCAAAGATATTCATTAAAACTAAAGGTGCAGTATGTAAGTTTGACACCAAGTGGTTGAACTAGGTATTGAACTCATGGATCAAAATAAACGCAAAGCGGGATGCCAGATTGAGTACAGGAGCGAGTGATTTAAACTGTGTTCTAAATAAAAGCAACGACATGCGATAGAAGGAATATTTTCCATATTAAAAGCGGTTTCGGTTCTAACCAACACCTCAAATTGCTGTATTAGAAACTGCTTCTATTTCTCACAGCTGAACATGTGAAACCTATGACAGTGATCACCTCAGGTAAACCTTGTGTGCTTTATTCTAAATGCTAACAATGCAAGTTTGAATGCCATTTTACATGACATGTATTGCCATATACTTAAAGCAGAAGCAGATAGTTCACTTCAGATGTAAATACAATAAACTGTTTGAAATTGAACTTTAGAACTAAACACATATGAGTGATTCAGCATCTACATTTAATGATGTTAAAGAGGGTTAACATGTATTAAATATATTCTAAACCTTACCGTTTTGTGAGTGAGTGCATATTTCTGTGCTTCTGAATGACTGTTTTAAAATTTCTGCCATGTTACGTCTGGTGAGTAGAGTTATGTCTCGTCTCTTTAGAAGAGTCAAAAACTTACATACAGCACCTTTAAGTAAAACTGAGAAGTCAATGATGTATAAGTGTTTTATACTATGATCTCTCCTCTCTTAACAGGTTTAGTTCAACTTTGCTAAGATTGAGGACAAAAAAATTAAAAAGAAAGAGAAATAAAAAAAGAAGAACAACAAAAAAAGAACAAAAATAGAACAATAAACATTGCTAATAAAACAAATAAAAACAATAATAAAGAGCAAAGCAAACGAAAAAACAACAAATTAAAAACTAAACAAAAAAGAACGAAAATTAGATAAAAAACAATGCTAATAAATAAAACAATAATAATAAAGAAAACAACACAACAAACGAACAAAACAACAAACAAAAGCTACACAAAAAGTGCACAAACAATAAAAACAATACAAAACAACAAAACTTATAGCAAAATAATACACAAAACCATAAACAAATAATTTACAGTGGGTAGCACGTTCGCCTCACAGCAAGAATGTCGCTGGTTTAAGCCTCAGCTGGGTCAGGTGGCATTTCTGTGTGGAGTTTGCATGTTCTCCCTGTGTTCCTCCGGGTGCTCCGGTTTCCCCCACAAGTCATAAGACATGTGGTATAGGTGAATTGGGTACGCTAAAATTGTCCATAGTGTATGTGTGTGAATGAGTGTGTATGGATGTTTCCCAGTGATGGGTTGTGGCAGGAAGGGCATCCGCTGCGTAAAAACATGTGCTAGATAAGTTGGCGGTTCATTCCGCTGTGGCGACCACAAATTAATTAAGGGACTAAGCCAAAAAGAAAATGAATGAATGAATTGTTGTCTCAGAGTTAAAACACAACACTCTGGCTGGCTAAAACTGATCCGTATTCAACACACATAAAGAAAAAGAGCAAACAAATGCACATTTATCAGCTTCTCTGAGTGCAGAATCAATACCGCTGCCTTCACCTCTATTCAAATCCCACAGCCCTAATTCATCTTCTATTCAAGTTTTCATACTGCACACGGCAAAAACTGAACTCAGTGGAGGTCTCCATATCTATGCCAAAATCCTCTGCAGTACAAAAAGTGTATTTTTAATCTAGCAATTTGACTGCAATTTATTCCACAAATAAGACAAAATAAAATGAATGGTTAAACCTGCCTTCCTTTCTTCAAAGTTTGTCTTCCTAGCAATGGTTCCAGGAGAGGGTCCACTCGCTCCTTCATGTTTTCAATCAAGACCACTTCACCACAGGCCAAAGCCTGCTCAATTACATCCAGATACCTGTAAAACATAAAATACAGTGTATTACAGGGCAAGATTAATACTTTAAGCTTTATTATCCTGCATATGCTAAACATGTGTACTGAAAAATAGCTTCTTTGTGAATGTTAAATATCTGCATGCTAAACAAGTTTCAAAGAATAAAACACTGTACGTTAGAAAGAAGAAAAAAAAAATATTTTGGTCCACTGTCAGATAGGAAGAGTTTTCACATTTCACATTTCACATAGAATTATAATGAGTAAATGTTCAAACATTTTTTTCAATTAAATATTCTCTATTAACAAAATAGGTCAAATAAAATTATTTATTTGCATTCTTTTATTTACAATGAGTTTGCAATAGAGCATTTATACTGTTTGAGCATTCAAATACATAATTGTCGACTTTTAAAGTCAATTAACAAATATTTTAGAACATTAAAGCAATTAAATTAATGTACAGTATGCAAAGGATTAAGAGTTTTTATAATGCAAAACGAATGATACTGCAACATTTTGGTGACTGAAATCCCTATATAAAACAATAAACAGTACAATAAAAAACTTATGCAGGAAATAACACATTGACAAAAGAAATACACAAAATTCATAGACTGTGATAGAGAGAATTCTCTCAAAAGAATGAGCAGGTAAAGCTATAGTTAAAAAATTGCAGCCAAACTATACATTTGTACAGTACATTTTAGACAATATTAAATGTTGAAATTAAGGCAATTGTTTAATTTGTTCTTCGAGATTTGATTATTGGGTCACACTTTATTTTGATGGTCTGTTTGTTACATTGCATCTACATGTCAACTAATTCTCATTAGATTATAAGTAGACTGTTTGGTTGGTGTTAGGGTTGGGGTTAGGGTTAGTGTAAGTTGACATGTACTTGCATAGTCAGTTAAATGTCTGTTGAAGGAGCAGTATCAACAGATATTAAGCAGACAGTCTACTAATACTCAAATGGACCATCAAAATAAAATGGTACCCGTTATTGTATTTTTCGTGTAAACAAAAACACATCTTAATTAATACCAGGTGTAATACCGGAGAGAAAAAAAGGAGAAGCTGCATTGTATATGATGAGAAACTTAAAGTGTTTTAAATAGGCATGGGTGATATCACAATATAGTCTGGTATTAATTGCAATGACAATATTAATAGCAATAATTTATAAGCAAAAAACACAGTACAAAGCCTCTAAAATAGTGTTGTGATCACAAACTTTAAAGGGCACCTACCCCTTTTCCAGATTTTATATAAGTCTTTTTTGTCACCAGAATGTGTCTGTAAAGTTTCAGCTCAAAACACCCATCAGATTATTTATTAAACCTTTCAGATGTTTGTGATTTTTAGCTCTGATCATCTTGTTGCTGTTTTTGTGGACTGTGCCTTTAATGCTAGTTCTCCCCGCCCACCGTTCCCACGTGCCTATCAGTGTGCCTTAATCTCCGCCTTCGGCTGTGTCAGACAATAAACAGAAAACAGACATGAAGGAAGCAGATCTTATGTAACGTTTGTGAGAAATACTACAGTAGGAACTTTCTCAATGATTATTTGATGCATTTGTTGTGGAGTTGCAACGATGAGTCACACACAATGTCATTACAAAGTTCACGCACACACACAGATACACACACACACAGCAGACACAGCGGACACACACACACACAGACAGAACGCGCATTTAGCTTTGCACTGTTTTTGCATGGCAAATGTGACAGGATACACGTCAATATCCACTGCTGTATGGATATCCGTTATGTTAATGTACAAAATAAACCTGATTTAGGGCTTGCTCACACTATGCTATCCGAACCGTGCCCAGGCCTGTTTCCCGGATCGTTTGAGAAGTGTGAGGGCTCTGAATCGGGCTCAGGCATGGTTCACTTGGGCGGCCCTGGCCCGGTTGGAAGAGGTGGGCCTGAGCGCAGTTCACTTGCGCTCAGGTGCGGCGGTACGCTTACAGTGTGAGTGCAAGCGTGCCTGAGCCCGAAACTGAAAGCGAGACGTGACTTTTAAGGGATTGTTTCATATGGATTAATTAATCATTCGTACTGTTCAATGAATGCAAACTGTTGTAGATTATTAAAGACGCAAATCCCTAATTGCACCACAGCTGCAGCTTCAGCAAACCTCCTAATTCCTGCAGCACAAGGACTTTATGATCGTTTATGAGCGTCAAAAGTGGCTAATCTGTTCGGCGAAATATTAGACTGCGTGTCACCGCATATCAAACGACTTAAACGATATAACTAAAGAAATGTCCACTGTGCTGAGCAAGAGGGCTTACTGAACAGTGCATCATTGATGACGTAAGCGCGCCCAGGCCGGAATGTAATGTGAGTGCGGGCCGTCGGGGGAGACGGGAGGGGGGACAAGCGTGCTTTGGCCCAATTCAAGGCAACGGTACATAGTGTGAGTACGGCCTTAACGTCCACAAGCCGGGATTAAAGCATCTTTTATTATAATTGTACTGACATGTGACTATGGCGATGAAGTGAAGCTGAACTAAATCGCTGTAATTCATTACAAACATGCATTGTTTTAAAAACATTTTAAACTTGTACAACTCATTCTTGATCACATTTGATGATGATTGATGATCCTAGCGAACTAAATAGATCTTTTATTCCTGGTTGCTTTGCGCATGTCCTGTCTTGTTGATATGATTATATGCGTTATTACGGAGACATGTTAATACACAGTTGTCAATCAATTGGGGAAACTGCACTCCTATGTCAAGTAGTGGTTGGCCTCAAAATGGGAGGGATTTGGATGCTATTTTAATGTCAGGAAATTAAAAAAAAAAAGAGACTTATTGTGTTTATATCATCCCAATAAGACTGTGGACACACTATACCTACACACAGTACTGTCCAAACTGTTTAAAAAATATGATTTTTATTATAGGTGCCCTTTAAAGTTATTTCTGTTTCATTCATACTAGATGCTAGACAGCATCCTCTTGCAAAAACACCACATTTGCATTACAGAAGTAAAGTCTATAGTAACAGGAGAGGATAAAGATCAAGAGCTCTATTTTAACGATTTAGATGCAAAGTCTAAAAGCACATGGCGCAAAATCATTAAGGGCGTGTCTGAATCCACTTTTGCTATTTTAAGGACAAAGAAATACAATCTACGCCCGGCACATGGTCTAACAGGGTTGTACATATTCTCTTATTGAGTTATGGGTGTGTTTTGAGCATAATGTGCATTAAACCAGAGTCTCATCTCCCATTCTCTTTAAGATTCAGTTGTGTCACGCCATGGTGCATTTGCTATTTACATGGTGGATTTTGTAAGTGGAAAAACAGAACGCTTCACTAATGAGAAAACAGTTAAACAGTCCATCTGCAGCGCAAAGATAAAGAAATAGCCTCCTCCATTTGGCCTTTTTACTTTCTCTTTACTTTACTTTTACTCTTTACTTTACTCCTATACTTTCATGGATAAGGAAACGGGAGAAACTCACTCCACTAAGTGAGTTTTATATTTATGTAGAAAATAATACTTTGTGTAACCATTTAATCCTTTAATTTTTTTCATATGTAAAGATATTTGTGTATTGCTGTACATCCTGTGTGTATTAAGCAATGTATAAGCGATTGGACCCACATAGGCGTATAACTAACGCGCTCTGAGCTGGACTTTAGACCAGCTTTTACTTGGTCAGTGGTGCAGTCTATTTCAGTTCCTCAAAATAGGAATGTGCCAACAATGTACGTTAACACACCTCTTTTTTAGACCGGAACACGCATGAGTCCACAAAGTAGTGCAAAATGTGAAAATTAGAGTTGTGTTAGTCTGAAAATAGCAACAATTCTCGCCAAACACATCTTGCTCCTTATTGTGCCAGGTGTATGATAGGGCCTGAACACAAAAAAATGGTCAAGACAATTAACAAACACTTGTGGCACTATATGTATTATTTGTGTTCTTCAAGCCATGCTGGGTATTTTTATTAAGAATAAAGTATGTTTATAACGCAAAGCTAATTGTCCTAGCCTTTATCACTGTATCAAATACAATACAAGTATGATTTATCACACATTCTATCATATGAAACCTTGTGTAGTCAAAAAAAGGAATCATTTCAAACACTTGACATGATATAAAGGGTGAAAGTATGTGAGAAAAGCAGGTAAATCAATAAATTAGTAAATCAATCTTTGTAAACAGGCTCATAAATGCAGAACTGTTTCGCTTGTGCTACTGTAATAAATTATTGCACAGACTGATTGTATATTTATTTGTTTTTATAAAGAGAATGTTTTTTTTTTATCATGGGAACATTTTTACTGGTACAGTACTATATGTTGGAAACAATAAGATATCCCCATCACTATCGTTGACCTTGAAAGAATGAAAACCTGTTGTAGGAGATCCAAGATTCAAAGCGTTTATTGTCATATGCACAGTAAGGAATCAGGTTCCCATCAAATTCTTACCTTGCTGTCCACACTGAATGCCAAGTAAGGTTTAAGGCACAGGTGTTAAATCCAGTTGGGCTGCAGCTCTGCACAGTTTAGTTCCAACCCTGCATCGACACAATTACCTGTAGGTTTCAAACAAAACTAAAGGACTCAATTAGTTTTATCAAGTGTGTTCAATTAGAGTTGAAACTAAACTGTGCAGAGCTGCGGCCCTCCAGGAACTGTATTTGACACCTGTGGTTTAAGGTATATCAAAATCTAATCATTTATCAAAATAGCCAATTGGAAGAGCATGGAAAAAAAACATAAATATAAACTATAAATAAATAAGAAAAACTGGTAACACTTTAGAATAAAGCTCCATTACTAAACATAAAATAATTGATTAATTATAGTTTACTTATTAATCATACTTACTAATGCATTATTAAAACTGGAATTGTGCTTGTTAACATTAGTTAATGCAAAGGGGGTTAACATGAACTAACAGTATTTAAATTAAATAACATTAGCAAAGATGAATAAATACCACAATAAATGTATTACTAATTGTTTGTTCATGTTAAAAAATACATGAACTAACATTAACTAATGCATTATTATTTGAAAGTGTAATCAAAATATGTTTGTTATATACAGAGCTGCGGCCCTCCAGGAACTGTATTTGACACCTGTGGTTTAAGGTATATCAAAATATAATCCTTTATCAAAATAGTCAATTGGAAGAGCATGGAAAAAAAGAAAAACATAAATATAAACTATAAATAAATAAGAAAAACTGGTAACACTTTAGAATAAAGCTCCATTACTTAATGTTAGATAATATATTTACTAACATTAACTAAGTATGTGTAGTCTTGTAAATAATTTATTAATTATAGTTTACTTATTAATCATACTTACTAATGCATTATTAAAACTAGAAGTTGTGCATGTTAACATTAGTTAATGCAAAGTGGGTTAACATGAACTAACAGTATTTAAATTAAATAACATTAGCAAAGATTAATAAATACCACAACAAATGTATTACCAATTGTTTGTTCAAGTTAAAAAATACATGAACTAAAATTAACTAATGCACTATTATTTAAAAGTGTATTTAAAAAATGTTTGCTATATACATACATGTGTAACTGTTAAAAACTGCTGTGCAAAATCCAGCAGAGAATGAATAATTGTGCAAAACTGTCCGAAGTGACAGTATATAATACATGTGCAGCAATTAGAGTATACTTCTTAAACAAAATTAACAACTTTAAAAATAGCATTGATGCTTTTCATATTTCCTTATATTATTACGCACACACACACACACACACACACACACACACACACACACACACACATACACTTTCTCTCTCTCACAGATACTCTCTCTCACACACACACACACACACACACACACACACACACACACACACACACACACACACACACACATAATTTTCTCACCCTTTCTGTCCATACTGCAGCGCCCTCAGGCTGGGCCCGTACAGGTTTCGGATCCACTTGCTGGCCTGTTGCTGAGGATCCACAATTAGAGGCCAGCGCTGGCTGGACATCAGGATGGCTGCATTTTCAATGGACAGCCGATCAGCTGGCAGGCCCTGGTTCTGCCAGCCTGCCACAGTGGCCTGGTCAGTCAGTGTAAGTACAGGGTCCAGACCGTCTGTTAGCGGGACAGGGGTCTGGATCACGAGGTGTGAGGAGAGGAAGAAGACAGACAGTGATGCTATTCAATTCAACGCTCCACTGGAGGGCAGACACAGTTGTATGGTAACAGGATTTTACAGTAGACAGCTCAGGAAGAAATAATGATCCAAAAACACTCTTAACCTTGACGAGAGAGTTGGTTAATGTCCTAATATCACAGTCATTATATGCAGGATGTATCTGCACAGAATTTTACTATTCAATAATATGCACTGCAAAAAATTATTTTATTACGTAGAGTTTTTGTCTTGTTTTTAATCCAAATATTTAAAAATGCCTACATCAAGAAGCATTTTCTTAACAAGTTAAAATATAGTCTTGTTTTCAGAAATACGTCAAAATTAAGTAAGTTAAGTCCTTAAAACAAGCTAAATAATCTGCCAATTGGGTAAGCAAAATAATCTTATTTCAAAGCTAAAACAAGATAATCTTTTTAGACTAGAAACAAGACAAAAACTAAAAGTGTGAACAGTTAGTTTGACTCCGAGGATGACTTTAGTCTTAAAGGATTAGCTCCTTTCAAGATTAAATGTTCTCTTATGTACTTATGTCTTCGTTAGAAAAGTAAATAACTTATTTTTATTTTTCAGGAGAACATTGCATCCATACAGTGGACTTTATGATGCTCAATGGTTTGAACTTAAAATCTAGATCCATTTTTTTATTTATTTGTATTGTTTTTTTTTATTTTGTGAAAATGTTGTTTTGCTTGGTAAAAAAAAAATATTAAAAGGTATAAATTTATACTTTTTTATAGTTTTTTTACCAAGCAAAACAACATTTTCACAAAGAAATAATAACAAAACAAAACAAAAAAATAGATCTACTATTTAACCACAAAAACTTAGCAAGATTTTGTGGTCAAAACATAAAACTCGATTTATTTTATTATTTTTATTTACTAAATTATTGTCCAATCATTTCATTAGGCTATCCCCCTATTTCCCAGCTTGGATCAATTATCTAGAGCCCTTTGAAGATGAATTGAAACTATTGCTACTAATGTGTAAATTCAAACCATTAAGCACCATAAAGTCGACCATTTAGAGAAAAATCCCAGAGTGTTTTCCTCAAATTTCCTCAGAAGAATCATGATTTCTTTCTATAAAGTCACTTTGAAATGATATATGCACCATGAAAGGTTCTATTTAAATAAACTTGAATTTAATAACATGAAATAATTATTTCCAATACCTATTTAACCACTATACTTTATGTGCCCAAAAATGACATCTGAGAGCAGAACACTGAAATATTGTGAAGCAATGTAACTTAAATTCAACAAACGGACCATCAAAATAAAGTGTGACCGAAATCATACCTGGAGTTCTCTGAGGAAAGGAATCAGCATGTCTTGAAGGAGCTGGTGACGATATGGTTGTGTGAAATATCCAGTGTAAGAGACAAAAGCAGCTGCTATAAGCACATCACCACACACAGTCTTCAGCTGACCCTCCAGCTCCAGCTGACCCTCCGACCAGCGCACGTTTTCTGCCTACAATCAAAGAATAACTGCGTGAATCTGACTTAAGCAAGCAAAAACATATAAATGTAACACAACAAAGACATTTGGTCACACTTTAAGTTAGGGTTCAAATTCTCACAACTAAAAAACCTTTAACTAAGACTTTTAGCTAAATAAACTATTAATGCACTGCTTATTAATAGTTTTTAAAGTAGTAGTTGAGTTTAGGCAATATTGAAAAGTTACTTTTAAAAAAGCAATACATTACAATATTGAGTTACTTCCCAAAAAAGTAACTAATTGCATTACTTTGTACTTTTTTTATGAAATATAATGCATTACATTATACTTTTGAGTTACTTTTGCATTACTTTTCCTTATACATGGCTGAGGCTTGATCTCTTTCAGAACTTGCAGGTGCTCCCCTCTTCCCCCCTCCCCCCCTTTTTTTTAGAGGAGCTCTGCATTTAGCAACCGCCTTTATAACCTATATAATCAATCTCCTTTAAAAATTACATAAAAAAATAATAATGTAGAATAATAGTATGTTCTGAAAACTTCCTGACCCTAGAGTTATACTGATTAGTGAATGTTTAAAGCAATTGTTTGTACTTTTGTACTTTTTACTCATTTGTCTAATGAGATAAAGATTGCTATAAAGTGTATACAAGTACCAATATGAAATACTTTATATTAAGGCAAAAATGTTTAATAGCATAATACAGAACAGTAAGATGATAAAAATATTTGTACAATTTGATGTGTTTCTTGCAACTCAAATACCATTATTTATTTATTTATTTATTTATTTATTTATTTATTTATTTATTTA
>CAIGQZ010001680.1:2385860-2402359 GCA_903798205.1 Danio tinwini | reverse complement strand
TTATTTATTTATTTATTTATTTATTTATTTATTTATTTATTTATTTATTTATTTATTTATTTATTTATTTATTTATTTATTTATTTATTAAGTAAAGTGTTACTTCACTCATTACTTTAGAAAAGTAATATTATAATCTGCATTACTTATAACACATTACCCCCAATAGGATTAGGGATGTAGAACAAGTTCATACTTTATAAGAACTAATAAACAGCCAACTTCTTAACAACAGGCAGGTAATAAGCCAATAATTAATAATTAGTATTGGTATACTTAAACAAATCTATGAAATCCTGTGATGTTACTCTGGCCCTTAAAATGATTTGTAAATTCAATTCAATTAATTGTACATTCATTTATGGTTAAGAATGACTTAAAGGTTTCCTGAAATGCATTGAAACAAGGACATCTTTTTACAACTGAATCAAGTAGACAGGGTGGGCATAGCAAGCCCCTCCCCCCTTTTTAAGGGACACAATAGTATATTGCTTATTTCACAGCTTGACCAGATAATTGACCTCTGTAAAGCTTATTTGACAGCTTATGGCAACCATAGTAATGCTGAGTTTGTATAACAATTTAAACTTCTTTAAAATCACTTTAAATATGCAGCATTATGTATAGAATTAAATGGGTCAGATATGTTTGGTGGACAGCTTGTATTGTGCACAGTGGTGGTTCGTGTAATATAACGAAAAGCAGACTTCATTGACCACAATGGAAAGAATATTTACACACTATGAATCATGTATCCGCTATTCCCATGGCATTTACCATAATAAAACGTTGTGTGAACAAATTTCAGCTGGAACTTCTATTTATTCTATTTTTTATTATATTCTATTTATTAGTAAAACCTCAATTTTTATAGTGGGAGGAGGAGCAACACTTCTTCAACACAGCTTCTAATGAGCATTTAATTGGGCAAAATCTGATGAAAAGTGCTGATCTTATTGGTGGAAGTGTAATGTACAGTGGAAGAATGTAGTGTAGTGAAAAAAAAACTATAATAATATAAGTGCCATTTTGTACATAAAAAAGTAATCTTTACCTCCAGTACAGTGGTGTTTATAATCTGTACAGCAATAAAAAGATGCTTCATCAAAATTATAAAATATATTAAAATAAAAACAGTTACCGTACAATTATGTTTTACTGTATCAATACATTCATGCCATGAGTATTGATCAAATAAATGCAGACTATATTCCAAATATATGAAACTTATATCTTAACTTTTATTGTATCATAACTAACAAAATGAGTGAGGCGAAGGAGAAGAAACATGTAAAGTTTGTGTGAAAAAAGCTCAAATGTAGCCTTCAGACCCAGATATAAACCTCACCTCTTAACCCATCTGCTGTCTCTCACCTTGCGATCGATCATAAACACAGACAGAGCATGAGCGATAATGTATACAGTTGCAATTCACCTAAACTGTCTTTGAAAGTTTAGTTACATTCTCACTCAGCATCAATGTAGCACTCATTTAAGACTTCAATAATATTGCAGCGATGCTACTGCAACGATAAATCTTGTCTGACATCGCCTTCGCAGGGGCCGAGCTTCCAGAACATGTCGCATAATAAATTCTCAGACAGTTAAAAATCACTATAATTTTAGCCTAATGCATTATGGATTGCTTGGAATATCACTCAGTCCTGGGTGAAGCGTTTTTAATTTCCAACAGCTGTTAAGGCTTTGAGGTAAGTTAATGATTACATATAGACGGGCTGATTTATTAGTCTAAACACTATTGCTTCCAGGTCAATGGCATAAAGACAAATCATTTGTCTTGATATGTTTAAAAGCCAAGCTGTCCTATTGTAGCCCTATTCATTTCTCTGAAGAAGAAAGTCGAATTTTTGAATAAAAGCGTTAAAAGAAACATTACGCCATTATTATTTTTTTTTGCATTAACCACTAAAGATTTAAGATAACCACAGAGGAATACAGTGCCCAGCATAAAGGAGTACGCCCACTTTGAAAGTTAGGATTTTTATCCATTTCTCAGTCAATTTTGGACATATGGACAATTTTTATACAAAACTCTTTAAATTATTAAAGAGAAATTCTATTAAAAGATTATATCCATTGCTGAATATTAGTGTGGTTACATATTAAAGATAAGAACAATAATACATTTAATTCAAATTAGGTGTTGCAAAAATAATACATAAATACAAATAATTAAAAAAAAGTTTACAACAAATAATTGTATATTTTATCCGAACACACTAATTGGGGTGTTCTTATGTTTGCACTATGATCATTAATTACAAATTGTGCTGGCCACTGTATACAGTATATAATCAATGCTAATATGACTGTGAAATGACTAAAATAAATATAGTAGTTTTTTTAAGCATATACACACAAACCCATTCCATCTCTCATAAACCATGTGATTTTTCAGGGTTTTTTTATTTTAATAAATTTATTTACATTGTCATTTTATTGTGTGTAGAATTTTGAGGAAATAAATAAATTTAATCCATTCTGGAATATTGCTTTAACATAAAATATGGAAAAAGTGAAGTGCTATAAATATTTTCTGGATATACATTTGAAGTCAGAATTATTAACTCCCCTGAATTATTAGCCTCCCTGTTTATTTTTTCCCCCAATTTCCCCAAGTTATTATATAAGGACGGCTTGTTCTGTAGACTATAGAACAAAATATAGCTTAAAGAGGCTAATAATTTTAACCTTAAAATGTTTGTGATTTTTTATAAAAAACTGCTTTTATTCTAGCCGAAATAAAACAAATAAGACTTTCTCCAGAAGAAAAAATATTATCAGACATGTGAAAATTGCTCTGTTAAACATCTTTTTTTCTTTTCTTTTCTTTTCTTTTTTAAAGAATCGCCAGAGTTCCTGTGTCCTAATTATACTTTGGCTGAAAAACTAAATGTGTAATGTAATTTAGTCAGTCCCATAGTTGTGAGGCATTGTTCACCCAGAAATTTAACTCATTTACTCAAATTAAAAACTACCTACTCTGCCTCTTCTGGTTTTAAACCTTTCTTCAACCAGCATTCTTCAAAATATCTTCATTTGTGTGATTAAACTTTTAGGTGAACCAAACTCTCCCTAGGGTATTTGCCTTTGTAGGGTAGTATTGCACATGTTAACTAGTGAACTTGTGTCAATTATTTTTGTAATGAAGTTAAATCTGCACTTACAGTATATATACAGTACAGTCAAGCGCAAAAGTATTCATACCCCTGGGGTATGAATACTTTTGGGATTGACTACAAATAGAAATAAATGATTGTTTATAACAATCAGACTAGCATGTTCACCCCAACAACCCCAACAATCACCCCAACAATCTCAACAATATTTAAAAACAATTCCTCAAATTATAATAATATCTATATATTAAAAACTATTGATTAAAAAATGAAACAAATATTTTATACTATATTTTAGAAATCTAATTTACATAACGTAATCTCATATAAGTTATGTAAATGTATGCTAGTGCGCCTTCGAAAAGAGTACATCATTGAAAGTTACTTCTTAATGGATTAACACAAATCCATTTCACCCCACATAAACTAATTACCCTGATCGCCCTATTCAGGAAAACAGATAGCAGATGAATCCGTGCCCTTGTTTTTCGCCATCCTGAACTGGCCAACAGCCATCTAAGCCTCTTGCCCAAATCAATGGTGCATTTGCCTTCCTTCCGAACGCTCAATTTCAGTGTCTGGCCAAACATTTAAGCCATGACCACCTCCCCATTGACCCAAGCCAAATTCATGTTGAGTTCGGGTCTGTTTGTGTCCAGACCCTCTCCTCTCACAGCCATCCCGTACCTGCAGGCCTCCCACCAGCCGATTGGCCAGTTTAATAGTCTGGCTGGTGCGGGCCACTTCCTCCTGGCAGCGCAGTTTCTCAGTCGCTGCCCTTTCAAACTGAGCTGTCAGGCTTTGTAGGTGCCGGTCCAAATCCTGTCAGCACAAAGCAGATATAAGATATACCGCTTTATACTTGAATATTAAGTTAACAGCAACTGACTGCTTATGGTGTGTTTATTGTATAAAATGAAGCTAATTTACATTATACTTACTTCCAGTTTCTTTCGAACACTGAGGAGTTTTGTAGTAGCAGTTTCTAGTTCACTGCTGGCTTGTGCCAGAGCCAGTCGTTTCGGTGCAACCTCACAATAAACCTTAGGAAGAGAAAAATTATTTTCTTTCCATAGACAGGCTAATAATTACTTAATTAAATTCTTGAAAAAAAAAATTTGTTATATGTCATTTTAAAGCTTAACACAAAAATACATTTTTTTCACAATATTTCCTAAAATATATGTTCAAGCTTTCCCAGTGATGGGTTGAAGCTGGAAGGGCATCCGCTGCGTAAAACATACAGTATGCTTGATAAGTTGGCGATTCATTCCGCTGTGGCGACCCCAGATTAATAAAGGGACTAAGTCAAAAAGAAAATGAATGAATGAATAAATATATTCAAGCATTTATTTTTTTATATTTAGATAAATGCTAAATATAGATAAATGCTTATTATTTCCTAAATGTAATTTTTTTATAAAGTTGAAAGTAAAATTACTGAAATAATTTACTTAACAAAATACTGAACTGAAATTATTATTTAATTTAAATGTGCATTTTTGCAAAAATATTGACGAATATAAACAAAACTTTAAAACTTAAAAAACGTTTTACATTAAGATTTTCAGCATTTTCCCCATGATTTTTGTATTATTATTTTGAAATTCCTTCATGTTTATGCATGTTATATATGAACTCAGCTAACACAAAACAACAATGAACACCTTCTACCTAAAGTATTCAAATATTGAAAATGTACAATTCTGTTAAATGTATTGCTCATTGTTAATGCATGAACTAATGTTATCTAATGCATTTTGTTTTATGTATATTTTATTTCACAACATTGATATATACATATATATCTATATATATATATATATATCATATTAAATTTAAACACTATTTTGACATTTTCATAATTGTTTTTTTTTTTTTTGAACTCCTAAATTCCTCAAATTGCAATGATATACAGTTGAAGTCAGAATTATTAGCTCCGCTTTGATTTTTTTTTTTCTTTTTGTAAATATTTCCCAAATGATGTTTAACAGAGCAAGGACATTTTCACAGTATGTATGATAATATTTTTTCTTCTGGAAAAAGTCTTATTTGTTTTATTTCGGCTAAAATAAAAGCAGTTAAAAAATTTTTTAAAAACATTAAGGTCAAAATTATTAGCCCCTTTAAGTGATTTTTTTTCTTTGATTGTCTGCAGAACAAACCATTGTTATACAATAACTTGCCTAATTACCCTAACCTGCCTAGTTAGCCTAATTAACCTAGGTAAGCCTTAAAATGTCACTTTAAGCTGTATAGAAGTGTCTTGAAAAATATCTAGTTAAATATTATTTACTGTCATCATGGCAAAGATAAAATAAATCAGTTATTAGAAATGAGTTCTAATTTGAACTCATGATTTCTCGCCTCACAGCAAGAAGTTCGCTGGTTCGAGCCCCGGCTGGGTCAGTTGCTATTTCTGTGTGGAGTTTGCATGTTCTCCCGTGTTTGCGTGGGTTTCCTCCGGGTGCTCTGGTTTCCCCCACAAGTTTAAAAACATTTGGTATAGGTGAATTGGGTAGGTTAAATTGTCCATAGTGTATGTGTATGAACGGGTGTGTATGGATGTTTCCCAGTAATGGGTTGCAGCTGGAAGGGCATCCGCTGTGTAAAACATGTGTTGGATAAGTTGGTGGTTCATTCCGCTGTGGCGACCCCAAATTAATAAAGAGACTAAGCCAAAAAGAAAATGAATGAACGAATAAATGAATGAAATGAGTTATTAAAACTATTTTGTTTAAAAATGTGTGAAAAAATAAACAGGGGGGCTGATAATTCTGGGAGGAAATAATTCTGACTTCAACTGTATCTATGCATAAAAAAGTAAATAAATGAAAGTGAATAAAAGCACTTTAATTTCACTATCATTTATAGAAATACTAATAGTGTTTTATACATGTACTGTATTTAAAACCATTTTTATTTATTCAAATTCAAATAAAATATGTTTGTTTCTTTTTATTGCAGGTTACATACTGTAGATGTATTTAAACTAAGTCAGTTCTTTACCTCATAGTAGCGTACTATGTTGATGGCCCAGGCACAGAGACCTGCAGCTGCATAGGACTTGGTCCGGACGTGATCAGGATTAAACTCTGGGTTTTTAAGGTATTCTTGCTTTACCACATTCAGACAAGACTGAGGGATGTGCTCTTTATCATAAGAAAGAAGAGCCTGCAGAAAGTCATCCACCTGCAGCACACCAGAGATATATCAGTTGAACTGTTG
Source organism: Danio tinwini (assembly GCA_903798205.1). Lineage (NCBI taxonomy): Eukaryota > Metazoa > Chordata > Actinopteri > Cypriniformes > Danionidae > Danio > Danio tinwini. Next base: position 2,395,991 of record CAIGQZ010001680.1, on the reverse strand, counting down.
AATAAAGTTGCTTTGTTTTACATGCACACAAAAGTATTCTCATAGCTTATGGCTTAAGCTTAAGGCATATGATCTGTTTTGTTTGTTATTTTTTCTGGACTCTGAATGAGTCAGAAATCTTGCTGTAGACTATATGGAGGATGAGGAAGCTCTCTGATTTAATCTAAAATTATCTTAATTTGTGTTACTAAGGTGTGAATTAACACATTAAGTATCAATGATATTGCTAACATGTTAACACATCGACGACATGTCCTAACACACTGTTAGCATGTTCCTAAATTATTCTAGTACAGTGTTAGCATGATTTACAACGCTGACATGGTTTTATCTCCTTCACTACATTGTCATTGCATGTTTATTTTAGTTAGTCTGTTGTATGGTTTAAAACATACCAATGCTCCCACTAGCATGTTCAGCAGAGGGCAAGCATGAGTTGACTTGTGTAATTGTAGGTTACTAAGTGGTATTATGTTGTTAGCATTGTTTTAACACTATACTAGCATAACTAAGAAAAACGTTAACATGCTTCTAGAATGATTAGCACAGGTATTAACATCTTAGCATGTCTACCACAATGCTAACATGAATTGTTAGAATGTTAATATAGATTGTTACTAACACATTACTAATATGAATTAACATGTTGTTAGCAGACTATCAATAAGCATGTTGTTAATGTTTCTGGCATGTTACTAGTATGTTTACCATTGCTAGCATGAACCCTGCATGTTTTAACACTGTGAACATTACAATAGGACATTGCAAAGACATTTCTAGAATGTTAAACATTGTTGTTTACATAAGATTAAACCATGCTGGCAGTATAATTTTGTTTATGTTTTAAGCATGTTTAGCATTTTGTCCTGAAAAAGTCTGGGGTAAAATGTTGGACTCAAGGGCACAGTAGTAATTAAGCATAATTATTGCCTTTTTCATTCCTGGATCGCCCATACTTAAGTCTCAACTTGCAACCTCTGAATCTGCATCCTAGTTCTTTATCCATCCTATACATCAACACAACACACATGCAAAAGCCATCTCCTCCCCTTCACACTGACCTCATAAATCAACCTTTCCCTGATATTTTCATTTCTATATCATGTGACATGTATTTAATATGCTCCTCCGCAGAAGTGTTTTCATAATGTAGTGTTTTCATGCCTCTGTGCTGTGTTAGCAGGGTCTGTGGGTCAAGGGCTGCGTGTGGATTACACTGGCATGAATCAGGCAGCTCTGGGTGTGTTATTGTCATGTTTTACCTTGCCCATGAAGACTCTGGCAGCCTTCCACCTGCGGTCTTTAGGAATTTGTCCACGTGGAGCCAAAAGAACCATCACAGCCGCTGTGACATTAATCACGGCCTCCGGGGGATTCGGGAACGTCTTTAACTCTGTCAGATTTACCTAAAAGACATCAAGGAGAGAAATAAAAGAGCTTCTATGAACAGGTAATTGAGTAAGTGTTGGCCTTCAAACGTCAAAGTCAGGTGACACAAATATTTCAATTAAACTGGTATTGTGATTCACAGCGCATGGGGACAAAAAAATTCCCACAATTTCACCAGACATTAGTTTTTACAATAGCAGTTTTTTGACAAATTAATTACGTGTGATAACTGGAATGTGGTTAGCATGAATGTACTGCACATTTTATTAAATGCACCGTATGATATTACATTATCACACATTATTGCTAAAATCCCAGGTTTTACTTCAAATGTTTATTCTATTTAAGAAAAACAAAAATGTAAATATATTGTCAAAATATATATTACTACTGTCCTGAAAGAAAGCTACATTTTAAAATATGTCTCTGTTAAACAGTTTTATTGTTTATTTTTGTATTCTTACTTGTTCACACAATCAAACATTTATTACAAAAGTATTTTGTTTATAAATACAGTAGATGACAAATGTACCATTTAAAAAAATGTATTGGTAAGATTTGAGTAACACTGTAAATATGGATATTATTAATATAAAAGATTGATGAAAACTTAATAAATTAAATATCATTAATAATTAATTAAAATATTAATGACGATGCGGTGGCGCAGTGGGTAGCGCTCTCGCCTCACAGCAAGAAGGTCGCTGGTTTGAGCCTCGGCTGGGTCAGTTGGCGTTTCTGTGTGGAGTTTGCATGTTCTCCCCGTGGGTTTCCTCTGGGTGCTCCGATTTCCCTCACAAGTCCAAAGACATGCGGTATAGGTGAATTGCGTAAGCTAAATTGTCTGTAGTGTATGTGTGTGAATGAGAATGTATGAGCGTTTTTCCCAGTGATGGGTTGCAGCTGGAAGGGCATCCACTGAGTTGCTGGTTCATTCCGCTGTGGTGACCCCAGATTTATAAAGGGACTAAGCCGAAAAGAAAATGAATGAATGAATAAAATATTTATTAAAATGTAATTTATTGCTTTGATTCAAAGATGGATTTTCAGCATCATTGCTCAAGTGTTCAATGTCTCAATGTTCTTCAGAAATTACTCTAGTGTTGCTAATTTTATGCTAAAATATAAATATTTAAATAATTAAACTGTCAAATATTATATGTGTTATATTACATAGCAAAAATTGTTATTTTGTCTTTTTATTTGTGACTTTTTTTTAGACTTTTTTATATGTTTGATAAATAAGATTTGTAGGAAAAAACAGCATATACATATACAGTAATATTCTAAATTCCAAACTCTCAAATATTGTAAAATGGCATAGACATGCAGTAACTTTTTATTTTCTCATTTTCTTAAAAAAAAAAAAAGTTACAATTCATTGCCTCTAGCTTTGATAAATGTTCATTTTACCAAAAAAGAAACATATTTTAAGTGACTTTACTATAGACGAATTACCAACCTATGTCACACATGACATTATACGGGTTCCCTATTGCAAAAAGAGACCGGTGGCAATAGTAAACATGTTGTGTTGTGCAGTAAGATGCCAAATTCAAAAGTCCAAAAATAGAAAACTTAACTTTTACCGTACACCACACTGCTTTTAATGCTGACTGCAGACATATTTGGCTAAAAGCGAGCTGAATAAAGTGACGACCTAATTATAAATGCTCGACTATGCAGTTCTCATGTTATATCAGGTAAGTTCACACTATACTGAATTATACACATTACTCGTTTTTGATTGCAGCAATGACTTCAGCATAAGCAGTTAAACATGGTTAACTAAATTGCAGACACTAAATGCTAAGAATGAAACGTGAAACTGTAAGTTATTAGGGTAAAGTTGGTTTTATATTCACACATTCATTCAGTGACAACTTGTGACACACTCCCTGTATTGTTTACCACCGCACTTTGAATATTCGATCTAAAATAACCTGCAAGTGTGTCTTGAAAACAACATTAGCACTATTGATTTGACTGTAAACAATGTTGCACTTTGATAGTCATTGGCTGCTAATATGATTTCGCTATTTAGAGTTTGCAAATAATACTTTTATGAAATTATACTATCAAGGAGAAAGTCAGAATGTGCAAATATAAAACCAACTTTACCTTTATGTTTAAGTTTACATACCCTGTCGTAAGTTCAGGTGTATTTCACTGTCAGAATACAGTTTTTTTTTGTAGATGATTACCCCAGCCTTGTATAACATTAGCTCTGTCTTTTTTTCTTGTCTTTGGCTAGGTAGAAGTTCAGAACCTCGGTTTTTAGCACTACATAGTTTTGAATCTGGTAATCATGGAACTATATTTCTTGCAAATGACCACACAATCAGACGAACGCTGCACACTTTAACTTTAATTTTGTCAAATCACTGTGCATATCACTGGGTGACAAGCTGTTATAATACGCTGAAAGCATTATGTAAATAATATATAATATGTAATCAATATAACATAGTTCTAAGACAACAACAAACTTTGTACCGCATCGGATGTCATTCTCTTGCTGTAAAAGGTAGCGCTCCCGTTTTTTTTCTGCCAACTCCTTGCGCGCGCATCCTAACTGTTTACAAACACGATAATTTGTCTATAGCTTTGTGTAAACTGAATTGCTAAATGAATAGAAAAAAAAAATTAGAGATTTTATAAATAAATGACCTCAAACCCTTTTCTTGTAATAATGCATATATATTTACGATTTGCTGGTTATTTTTTATATCACCTTGTTAAGTGTTTGGAGAGCAGCTGTAGCTGCTTCTAAAGCAGGTTCAGCTTTAGCCAGATCCATTTCACATTCTCTCAGTCTTCGGGACACCTCTGCTTGCATAGCTGCCACCTAAAAATAAAACACATTCATAGTGAGCGGGAAATGCTACACTACCATCTTGACACTGGGTACAGACACATCTCTTTGGTTCCTCCACCTTCTGCTCCTCCAGGTCTGCATCTTCTCTCTTCTGGCTCACTCTCTCTGTCTGCAGGCCGATTCTGGCCATAAGAGCCTCAGCTGCCTGGTTCTTCAGCGTCAGCTCCACTTCCTGAGAGTTCAGCTTCACTGTCAAATCCTCCACCTCATCATAAAAACATCATATTTAGATTAGTAATTAGATATGCAATTCTCTTAGTTATTCATAATTACCTATAGCCTATGCCTTCTTTACCTGCTTCCACTAAACTTAACTATACCTTTTGTTCAGTCAGTCAGGAGTTTTCTTTAGAGATAATAACTTATATTCTACAAGTACACATCTAAATAATTAAAAGATATATAAATTTACTGTGTAATGTCCACAGCCACACACTCAAGAAAAATTGAATTAATGTCAGCACAATAACACTAACATTTGAACACGTCGCTATCAAGTTTTAACATATTATTTACTAGCATGTTTAATACAATACCAACAGTTGCCACAATACTAGCATGTTTCTCATGCAGTTAGCATGTTTGTAGTTTGTTTTAATATACAGCTAACATGTTTGTAGCACTACAATGTTAACTTTTTGTTAAGATATTGCTGTCATATTTTAATATGACAAGGCATTGGCTAAACACAATGCTAGCACGTTACACATTTTAGTACATTGATTTACCACAATGCTAGTTTATGCTGCTTGTATGTTTTAGAATGTTGCCGTGTAACATATTGCTAGGAAGTTGTTAGCACTCTGCTAGAAATTTTGTATGTATAACTCCTAATTATTGAGTGGTAGTCAAGTATTTTTTTTTAATAAGTTAAAAGTGTACTACTTCCAGTAGTCAACATTTAAAGTGCATCAAAAAAGGTATTTCACGTTTGTAAGATAAAAATGAGTGTTGTTGTTTTAGGATAATTTTGTTGAAAGGTTTGGTCCACTTCAAATGTTGACTACTGTATTTTACAAACAATTACTGTTTACATATTTCTCAGCTTAAATGAAATATCTCAATGTGACTCTTGAAGAAATAATTTCACCGATTTCTTCTAGATCACTTTCATCAAACGCATGATCAAATTTAATCTTACAATAAAAGCTCTCTGAGACCTTGTCGACAGCTTTTTACAACTTTCAGCAAGCGATAAAAGCAGCATTTATTTTTTATTATTATTTTTAATCTAGATCCAGTTATTGGATAAAACCTCTGCAACATTTGAATACTAAACCCTATATCACAAAGGCAGGCAATCATCAGACTACCAGACTGAAGGTTTATGAGTCCCTCAGCCTTCGGTGAGCGATCATGGGCATATTAACTAGCAGTAACTACATTCCTCAACAGTCCCACCACTGCAGCCTTGAGGAGTCTACACAGGCCAGACACAAATGCCACAGTCTTCTGTTTTTTATACTGATAATCACAATTTGATAAAACAATCCAAAACCGGAGTGATAGTCCCTCTCAGAATTCTAGCAGCTGAATTTTGGACATACTGCAGTCTATTTAGGGTGGATTTTGAAAAGTAAATAATTGCAGCAGTCAATGTAGGAGAACTTAAAAATACCTATAACACAAAGGCAAGCAGTCATCAGGCTGAATGTTTATGAGTCCCTCAACATTTAGTAATTTATATTAGGAATATAAAAAAATGCTTCACCTAAAAATGAAAATGTACTCATCACCCTCAAGTAGATGCAAACTTTTATGAGTTTATGAAGACATTTATAGGAAAGCTGAAAAACATTTACTTCCATAGCAGGAAAAACAAATACATTAGAAGTCAATGATTACAGATTTTCAGCATTTTTTTTTATATTTTATTTTGTGTTTAACAGAAAAAGTTAACTCATAAATGTTTGAAACAAGGGTGAATAAATTATGATGGAATTTCTTTTTTGGGAGATCTATCCCTTTAACTAGCATCGGTCCCCCTCACAATCCCAGCATAAGGACTTAACACAGGCCTGTTATGAACTCTACACACCTGAGAAGCAGTGCTCTTGATTTTCTGAAGGCCAGATTGAAGCCTGCCAAGTCTCTGATGCAGTTCCTTCTCCCTGTTTTCCAGCAGACTCTTGTAAAGCCTCAGCTGCTCCAGGAAGCTCTTGGACGTGCTGTAGTTATGCCTCCGCTCGTTGCGGCAGTAACGCTTGCTAACCTGCTTGACGCTGGTGTGCACGTGGGCCATGAAAAGACTGATGGATTCTCGAACGGTCGGCTGTAAAGACGAGAGTAAGAGAGGGTTAGAGAGACCCGTACGGATTAAATGCTCTTTAACATCCTCGGCTGTCACAGGCCCTGAAATATCATCTTCATAAATCCTGAATTCATCTCCAAGTTTGTATGTGTTTCCCCTGCTTCTGGACTTATTCAATCTAAAATTTAGGTGCAGGGCGCCAGGGGGGAAAGATTAAGCTGAAAAAATAATGGGCCGATGCTGGTGACACCCTGCGTAAAGTAGGGCGAGCGTTTACATCACATGGCTTCTAACTTTCTACACGCTGTGTTTTGTTTATTGGTTATTTATGATGTTCGCTGCTGTCTGATGACTGACTCATTTATCAGACTGTTAAAGATCAATTCACGCAAAGGCAAATGCGTTTTAAAAGATGCAAGAACACAGATCATAATTCACTGGAAAGCTATAAAACATGTAACTGGCTGGCAAAAAAGACAGAAAAAAAGAGACGGTTATAAATGAAGATCTGAGATAATAGGGTTTGATAAACAGTGTATTGAGTTAAATGCATGTAAATAATACATTAATCTCCTAAACTCAAAGGTCTTGGTTTATTTGTGTCAGAAATAAACCTTTTTTTCCTGCTCTTCTGCTTTTTATGCTTATAAGCACATTGAGATTACAAAAAAAAAAAAAAATATATATATATATACTTGCATAAAACTTTATTTTTCAATTGGGAGTTTTTTTTACATATTTAAATAGGGTTGCCAAAGTTGGTGTTTTAACAGTGAGTGACGTCAAATTAATATGTAAATGTATGATGCAATTTCTAAAAATTGATCAAAACCTTTAGGATTGAAAGTCATTTGCATTTTCTGTATTGTGAAATGTAAGTGTGCAAAATACCTGCAAAGCTCACTATCCATGAGCAAAACACCTTCTGGGGTGCATTTCTGAAAACCATAATTAACCAACTAAGGTATCATGTTACGTTGTTACAAACATAGGCTGTTGATTTGGCATTTCCCAAATCCGTCGTTCCAATGAACATTCGCAAACTGCGTTGCAAAATTGTACGATTGCAACTACACCTTTAGAGCTGTAGTTAGAAGCATAGTTCCTGGCTGTGTTCTATTCCCAGTTATCCACCCGATGCCCTATTAATTTAGAACATACTAACATTTAAACTTGGAATGATAAAAAAACAATAAAGTCATCTCTTTTAGGTTTAATTTGCTTTCAAAGTATTTTTACAGTTCAGTTTTATTGATCTTCATATTGACAATTGAGTTCCCTTCACAGTGCACTTTGAAAGCGTTTATGCCATTTTGAACGCAGCCATGGCTCATGACGAAAGCTATAGGTGTCCTACTATTTAAAAGCAGAATTTGTTACATATTCAAAACTTGTGAAAACAAATCAGAATTTATGTTACGTCTCCAAAGCTTGTGAAAACAAAATATATAGCATATGTTAATAGTTTTAATTTATAGTAGGTTATTTATTAAGAAACGTATCTGTACTGTATATGACATGGGCCTGTTGGTTAGAATATTTCTGCAGTGGCTTGAATGTGTCAAATTGTAAAAGTAGACATTTACAATAAATAAATAAAATAAAATAATAAACAAGATTAAACAAGATCAAATAAACTACTTAATAATAATAACAATATCAATAACAATCAGGGCTTTACATTAACACCCGCCAAATGCAGGTAGATTTCAGCTCTGGCGGGTTAGACAGACACCTCCACTAGCCACTTTGGCTGGTTGGAAATCATTTTTAAATAGTAGTTTTCTAAAAAGCAGGGTTCGACAATAACAATGGCCCAATATTCGTGCAAATGTGATCTTAGAATCTAGAAGCAGCCCAACTGACAAAAATAACTGTGTTCGCGCGAGCAAAAGAAAGAGCAGGTAAATACCGAACGAGAGGATGATCACTCACATGCACAGGTGATATGATGCGCGCGACTGTTAAAAAGCCTAGAGGAAGTGCAACCGGTGTGATCGGTTTCCTTTGAAATAGACTGGACAAAGAACGATTGTGCACCCACAGTCCTGCTGCTTTTAAGAGCTCAAGATAAAAAAAATACTATTTTTTTGTAAGCAGCAGCGGTCACTGCTTTCATTTTAATTATTCTTTGAACAGATTATTAACAGGCCTATATTAACCGTGTGCACGCGATCATCCTTTCATTTTAAAACATGGTATGTTTCACCTGCTTTCTTTTGCTTACAGTTATTTTTGTTAATATGGTTTAATTATATATTTTTTACAATAACATTGCTTTTATGGGAGATTACTCCCCGTTTATGTGTAGTTATCTGGTGATCTGGGACTTTTAGCCAGGACAGATTACTGTGCATATTTTAGATACATGACAATCATTCTTTTTTTAAATGTAATGTTTTTTTTTAAAGAAAAGTTTTGTTGAAATACAAAGTGCAAACCTATACAGCTTTATTTTCCTTGTTTTGACACAAGGCTAAGAAATACTTATTTGGTGTGGTCAGAGATAAATTTGGTAAATCCTTAATTCTGAGCCCTGAAAAGTCATGTGAAACAAAGACTGATTGTATTGCGACACAACCCATTTGCTCATGCACACTGAGCAAGCTAATACACAATACACACAAAAAGTTTAATCATTAAGGAGGCATGTGGACATAACACAACATTTAAATCAAGTCATTTTAGCGTCTCAAAGTCAAATGTATGCATATAAAATATATTTTCCCAACAAGAAAAGTGTGGCTAGTGAAAATGGTGAGTGGCTAGTAATGTTGGAAATCTACTAACCACAGTGGCTAGTGATCAAAAAAGTTAATGTCAAGCCCTGATAATAATAATAATAATAATTATTATTATTATTATTATTATTATTAAGTAGGATTTTTCTTAATAAAGTCTGTAAATTACAACAATTAATGATTTATATGATTTATATATGAGATAAAATTGTGTTAGCTAAGTGGTTTTTATGTTTTAAAATAGAATGTGTAATGTTCTCAATATTTGTAAAGGAAGCACAGGTCCTATATGTGTAGTTTATACACATTTCAATGAATATGGAAACGAGCGTATGTTTTCACCAAAACTAAAATTGTTTCTTTTTTTTAATGCGTGTGCGTGTAAAACAATATCATTTGCACAAAAAACTATGTTTTTTTTCTATAGAAGTTTTAACTCCACCCTGTTTAGAGCATCATTATGGACTTTTTCACGCTATAACTAACGTGTTTCAAACAAGGAATCTGCGACAGAGAAATTACAGTTTTGGGAAACACTCGTCACTATGTCGTTCTTTGCCAAACGATGCATCATACTAGTTCAGACGCAAGTTATGTTGTTGTTTAGGAAATGCACCTCTGGTTGGGAGGGAAAAAATGGGGAGGAAAATGTGGGGAAAGTTGTTTTAATGACATGCACATACAGATATAAAAAAGCATGAGCAGCTATCCCCTTCATCATTAAGAGAAAATGGCCTTTTTCTGGGTAAAACTAAAAAAATAATAAAGAAAGATAAAATAAAAAGTAAAATATAACATAAAAATGCAATAAAATAAAAAAATGAAAAAAAAAAGATATATATATAAATATATATAAATAAATAAATATATAT
>CAIGQZ010001680.1:2368987-2385460 GCA_903798205.1 Danio tinwini | reverse complement strand
TAAACATTAGACTGAATTAAACTGAACTTCTAAACATTAGACTGAACAAAACTCAATTTCGTAACTGAACTGAGCTTCTTTGACACAATCTACATTGTAAAAAGCACTTTAGAAATAAAGATGAGCTTGAATCAGTTCAATTCAATTTCAGAAATGAATGTTAAAGAATTCCAGAATGTTAAAACAATGACATCCTATATCCTATATATCCTATCCTATATATATATATATATATATATATATCAGTATTTAATTTAGACATCCTTTACTATTGAACATTTGTATACACACTGTGCATTCCAATGTCCAATTGCAACACATACTGTACAGGTATACCATTATAGTATCAAATACAACGGTTTCATTGGTTTATGTTCTCATAAATATGGTCCAACTGTGCATGTTAACAAAAATAAATCAAATAAAATATCTGGCCCTATTTGACTTTCATGGTTGCTCATTCAAATAAACTGCTTGTCCAACACATTGACTATTTTTAACAAGCTGTGACTGTCTCATGTCTGCCTCATGGTTCATATTGACAAATGGTTATGTTTAGCATATGGGGATAGATTAGTAATCGCCTAAATGCTCGAAAATGCCTAAATGGAAAAAAAATCATATTTAAAAATGCTGATCATTTCTACGCACAACTGGCTCAAATATGGGCAAAACATTTTGTAATTTCTTTTTCTAAATCAACAGTTGGGTGCCATTTCAGATCCAAATTTGGGTTAAAAAAGCAGCATTTTTAGAATCTAAAACATATGATACAATATGTGTAATAATGACAGTGTTATATCTGAATAATGTACAGTATTGCTAATAAATCCCATGACTAACGCAGCTGTGTATTGATGCTAAATGTTTAATAAAAGCGATGGAGTATCCTGAGCTGAAAAATAATGCTAAAGTTGTACCCAGTGCATCAAAATGTGATGCCAGGTGGTCCTGGCCAAGTGGTTAAATGTGATGAGTTGGGAGCAAGAAAATGTTGGGTAAACACCTTTAAACTACCACAAAATAGGTTGGCTGTGGTCTAAAGTTTTAGATATGGAAAACTCTGATTAATTTCTTTAATTTGGTTTGATCACGTATTGACAGACATGATTGATAGACATAAAGTGGTATTTCTAATTCTACCTGACACTGATTTCTGTTCTATACTCTAAAGCTGCTTACTTCTATTAGATTAAGTGTTTCATAAAGGACTGCAGGGCCTTTATCAAACATATTCACATTGTTATGAACTGATATAATGCATTTCTTAACTGCTTCTATTTTGTTATTTCAAGGCACTGTTTAATAGTCATGTTTGATATAGCATCCAATTGCCAAGGTATTTCAAGCTTCTTTTTATCTCTGAATGAAAACACTTTGTCATCAATATTTGATGGCCTTTAGGATGTCCCATCATCATGCAAGAGCTGTAGCCAAAAATTACATGGTGAAGTAATGGTGTGGAAACTCACTGAAGCTACTTTTGATGACTAAATGACAGTGAGGTTTACCTCAATACTTGGGATTTCCTGCAGGTACTTTAAGCTGACAGACTGAAGGGCCTCTTGGGGCCATTCCTGGAACCAGTCCAGAGTGGTGCAGCTCAGCAGAGCAGGGAAACGCTGGACACGCAGACGCAGAGCATTACCAACTGGAGACATGCAGAGCACGACCTACACACAGACATACAACACACAAACTCTGTAAACCGGATGCACAAAAATAACTGCTGTGCATACAAAAAAACTAAAAAAAAAACAGCAGTGAGACCTTGAGCTGATGTCGCACTCGGTTCATAAAGAAGCTCCAGCAGTTCTCGTTGTTGTCCAGCAGACCCAGATCCCGCACTTCACTTCTTACTGCTTTCCTGACACCTTCCACCTCCTCTTCACTCAAGAGATCGGGAATCTCAGCTAGGTTCACACAACAACACAGTTATTTTACTTAAACAGGTCATTTGCATGCAAGCATTTACAGTTTAAAACTGAGCAGGTAACATTTAGATACTAATTAATAGGCAACAAATTATTCAAGATAAAGTAGTGGTTATTTAAAATCTCGTAATCTGTAAATAATCATCATTAAAATCATACTTACAAAGTAGCAGCTAAACTCTAGACAGCAGCATAGATAACTTTTCACAATGCATCATTAGATTTAGGGCTGCACAATATATCGTTTGAGCGTGTGTGTCCGCAATAGTCACATAGCAGGAATAGATTATTTATTGAAAATTAAAATACAAAGATGGACTGAATAAGACTACCCAGAAAACCATAAAGCACCCTTCATTTATGTATGTTTGCTTGTAATTTATTATAATTTATGCTGATCCACTGTATTGAAAAAGACGTGATCATCCCAGTCAATCTAAATGAACTAAATCTTTTCAAATAGAGCCATTTAAATCATCTGGTGAAAATATATTATTTTCATATTGCAATATACTGCAGAAAAACAAAATATTGTAATGTCATATTCTCACATTATCGTGCAGCCCTAATTAGATTATAATGTTTTTACTACACATTTGGCATCAACACACAGCTGTGTTAGGCATTCATTATTATGAATTTATTGCCAGTATTGACATTGTTTTTATATACATATTTGAAATTAAAATCCTAACCCATCAGGCCATTTCTGACCCAAGGATACATAGCATTTTTAAATATGATTAAGTTAATTCTAATTTGATTATAGTTATAATAAATGTAATTAGAAAATCTTATTTAGTTGCTTTCTCTTAAATTAAACAAATGAAATAAATGACATTTATTAAAAAAATTACAATAAATCTTATCTTGCTTTTGTTAGTAACAAAAGTCTTAAATGAAATAAAGCCAACAACAACAAAAAAAAAAAACAGATAAAAACTTAAACAGGACTTTGTTCAACAAAGAAACAAAATAAACTAAATTAAACTAAATTCAAAATTAAAACAAAAATCTAAATAGATCATTTAAAATGTCCTTAAGCGTACTTTAGTGTGAATAACACAAAATTATTAACCACTTCAAGTTTGGAAATGTTTTTCATAAGATAAATGAAAGTGACTTAAAATGTTCTGCCTCTAGTGGCAGAGTTTGGGGAACCTTGTTTGAAAAAAGCTGTTACAATTGACCCTAAAATAAAACCCCAAAATTCTAATTAGAAAGTTGAATATATTTAAGTGCATTATTTGTGTTATGAAAATCACCAAATAAGCAATAATCTAACAACCCTTTCATGGCATGTAGGGGAAAAAAAACTCTTTCTAATGCATTTAAGCATTAGCAATTACACACGCATCAGTTAAATGATGGTACATTTGTTAACTCTGACGATGTGATGCTTTATTCTGTTCAAACACTTAAGCAGGTCTCCGACCTCTGCGCTTGACATCAGTGACAGATGAGAGCCACCATCTGTGTTCGGGGGGTCTTGATCCAATGACACGCAGCCCTGTTCCAGTCACCCTTAATCTACTTCACGGGCCCTGCTCTATTTACATATGTTTCCCATTCATCAAAGCAACACACAATGATCCCCCCTGTGGTGTGTATGAAAGCGTGTGCGTGAGCGGGTCTGACCTGACGAGATCAGGGTGCTGATGATGACGAAAAACTGATCCTCTGGGATCTGAGCGTCTGTGAGGAGCAAGACTGTGGGCATGTTTTTCACTCCTGTCTTTATGTACAGTCTGGCCAAGTCAATCTGAAATACAACAGAAATAGTAAAGTCAGACTGAGCTGTGCATAGTGGATAGAACCTGTAGATAAAATGAGGTTTGGTGCTCATGAGAGATACAGTAAGAGTTTGAATCAATTGAATCAGTCAGTTTGATTTGTAGCATTACGCTATTCAGCATTTAGATACAATAAAGTCTGCATGAACTGGAAGTTGCTGAGACTTTAATCTCAGAATACTAATGCACTTTAAACTAAAACAGAATATTGAGTAGGGGGTGGGGCTTTCTTTTAAGCATCATTCTCTCAAAGCAAACTAACGTTAGAGGGGCGTGGTTAAAGGATGTTAATATACAGTTGCTATTGAAGCCCTCAAGATGATGTCAACAGAAAGACTGCTGCTCCAAACGGGAGAGCAAATGGTCAGATTCTGATTACCAAAACAAACTATTTTTTAGGGTGGATTTACTTGCACAGATTATTTTTTTACCTTAAGAACAACAATGTGAGCTAGCAAAATAAAAATTGTCAATTTTATTTTGACGTGGACTTTAAGCTATAATGCTCATGTGGGAGAACTGAGTTTAAATCAAGTGTTATAAATCAGGCCTTGAGCTGTGGCTTAGCAATTGGAACATTCTGAAGCAATGAGCTATGGCGCATATACAGGATTGGTGATCTAAGTTTGAAATAATTGAATCGCACTTCCATAATAAGTGGTTTAAAGGCTAGAACACGAAGATACACTGAACTGTGATGCTTATGTAGGAAATAAAAGTTAGTGTCTATACCATTAAAATACTGTACACTGAGCAATGGCTCACATTTTTGTAGAGTTTGAATCAGACCTCCCAAAATCAGCTTAATCTGTGGCTTAGTGGCTAGAACATTAAGTTACATTCAGCTATGGTGCTCATGTGCAAGATTTGATCAAATCAAGTCTCCAAAATCAGTTTTGGCTCAGCGACATTGCTCATTGAGACATCAATGAGTTCAAATTAACTAAATTTAAGCTCCAAAATCAGCCTGAACTGTAGCTTAGTGGTTGGAAAATGATGTTTATGTGGGATACTTAAATTTGAGTCTCCAAAAGCAGTTTGGACTGTGGAGTAATGCTAGGATATTTTGATAGATTTCCCACATAAGCCCACAACTTAATCTGATTTTTAACGAATCTGTGCAGTGTGGTGATCCAATTCTGCCATTTTTTCTTACCCTACTGCTTTCTGTCAGCTTTTACATTTTTTTTTTACTTTTTAAAGGAGTGGTCCACTGTGATGTCATACTTTAAACTTTAGTTGAAGTGTATTGTAGCTGTGTGAACATAAACTACATCACTGAATGTAAGATTCTCAAAGTTCAATGCAAAGGGAGACATTGGCTTTTACTAACTTAGCAAAGCCTACAGCGAACAAATTTAGGGACTACAAAAACAAAAATACATCTAGAGTAGTGAGATCACAAGGGCTTCCGGTTATGTGCATTCATCTCACGCACCCACCCTGCGCAGCGAAGGGGCGTGGCCAGAGGTGCTGTAATGTGCTGAGCGGCAACCTCCCCTTCTCCCTCGGGAAGCCTATACGGAAGTAACTAAAACTGAAATTCCGCAAGTCCTGGCTCCATAATAGAGCAAATTTCGAATTGAGCCCACTGTTAAAATGGCCAACTTTACAGCAGAAAAAAGGTGTTTACAGCCTGGCACAAAGAACGATTTTGGTTCATATAGCTAATATTACCCTTCATGACAACTGTGAGGGGGTGAATTTTTTTATAACACATCCATTTCCTTTATATTAGGTTATATTATTTTTGCATAATTAAGGGCGTGGCCACTTGAGTGACAGCTAGCTCTCGCTGGTCGCCGCCACGTCACATCAGCTGATTAGCCGCTGATCTCGGCTTATACATCGTCTTTTTGAGTTGTTTTATGTGGCTTTACACAGTCAGTTGCCTTTTGGAATTATTTCTTACAATTATCAGATGATATGGCATGCTGTGTGCACTTAACTGTGCTTACAAACGATTCACATGGCCTTCGTTTTCCAGGTGAGTGAAATTATATGCTTATATACCATCTCTATAAATGTATTTGTTTTATTTAAGATCATTTATTATTTATAATGTTCTTTAGACCTGTAATGCACTCCAGAATCTGACAGATTTATTAGCTGTAGGCTATAGAACAGTCATTTGAAGCGTTGTCATACAATTCTGCCTGGATTTCATCAATAGCCCTGCATTTACTAACACAGACTTTATCCAAGGTGTTTGGAAGTAATTCGCACTTTCCTCCTGTTGAAAAATGTCATAAGAACGATGCTTATAGTGGCTCAATGTGTAATACATAAAGCCACTAAGCATTGTGCTTATGACATTGCTTATGAAACAGTGTTTTTAAAAGTCTAAACACTTTATTGATATAGTATACAACCAAGCACATGTGGTCAGAACACAAACGAGTCTCAGGTAATGAAGTATTAAGTGTTTCTCATGCGTCTGTAGCTCTGCATTAATGGTATGTTGTAGTGAGGACATAAACAAGGATGTAAACAACGGGAAATGCTGTTTGGCACCGCTAACAATTTAGCTACAAATTAATATTTATCAGTCAAGCCGCTGTAAACAGCCATAATCTTCAGCAGCGCATGCAGTGTCTCTCTATGCGGCCGCTTTTCCTGCGTTATACACCCCTGCATTATACAAATAACTAACTCGCAAAATATATGAGAACGTTTCATATTACTTATTCCGAATATGTGAAAGACACGTGTCAGATTTTGTTTTAGAGAGCAGGAGTAAGGCTCAGGTGTGTGCTTTTCATTTTTCTGATTTATTCAGGCAGCTAATGCTGATAACAGCTACTCTTACTGACTGTGTTTACACAGAGCAAAATAACATGCTGGTAGGGACGTGACATGGAGTCAATCCACGAATGACAGTATATTATGTTAGCTGACCAATCAGAGCTTTTTCAGGGCAGGCCTTTCAAAGGAACTAGATATATGAAAAAATAACATGATTTTCTACAAGCATGAGCACACATTGCTTTGCATGTTACAAACACAACCAAGCCTTAAAAATACACCGTAAACCACCCCTTTAAGTAATAAATGTATTTAATAAAATAAAATTAAAATAAAAACTGAAATATAAACTTTTCAAAATATTTTATATAAATTTTATTTTATAAAATATAAAATGTTTCAAATATTAAAAGAAAAACGATATAATTTAAAGAAACCATATATATATAAATTTAATAACAAAATTTAAAGGGCACCTATTTTACCTTTTTTTTTAAGATGTTATATTAATATTATGGTTCTTCTGAGTGTGCCAGTTTAGGTTCAGTTCAAAACACAATTCAGATTTATTTATTATGATTAAAAAGTGCCATTTTGGTGGCGTGTACACGGTTCGCTGCTTTTAGAGGCGTGTTGCTTCACATGAAAATTGGTTTCGACTTCCCGCCCAACTTAACAAGGGGGCGGAGCCAAGAGCTCCCCCGCTTTGTGTATGGCAATAGACAGGCAGATAGAAGCAACATGAGTGAGAGGACCAGCATTCAGCCGTACATGTAGGACTCAGGCACAGACCAAGCAGAGAGTACAAAATCATTTGTGGCTTTGTATAGTTTTACAGCCAACTGTGTGCTAGTTTAAAGCTCCAAGCTTGTAGCCTACACTGAGACTAATAACCAAGCACACTGAATTAACTTTGACTGAAGGGCATCACACACCGGATGCACCGCAACACGGCGCACACATGACAGTTGAAAGTATCGCACACTTGCGGCGCCGGTGTGTGTCACCTGATAGAAACGTATGTTTAGAATTCAGAAATGCATGCTGCTGCGTGGCGCGACGCTGCTTGTCACCAAGCTGCGCTTCTGGTGTACGACCTGCTTGAGGCTATAACTAAAGGGTGTCATACACCGGATGCGTCGCTCAGAGCCACGACACGACACACCAGACGGGCACATTCGCATGTTATTTAAAATGAAACTATTCAGATAACGCTCTGTGGCGCGACAGAAATATGAACAGTGTCCTGAGCAGGGCCAGCGCGTCCATAGAGGTGACCTAGGTGGCAGAATAGTGAGCAAACCCCCCGGTCCTCACTTTCATCCGCGACACCCTCCCGGTCCTTACTTTCATCCGCGACAACGCGAAATGCATGGCGCTGCACGTCGTTAGTTAGTTATGTCCAATGGAGGGCAACGCGCTCGCACTTTCCAGCTGAACCTAGTTAAGATGACAGGGAACTTCTGTGACCGCAGGAAATGCAAATCGCTGAAGCTTAAGGAAGACACAATGAAAAGTACACATGTATGCAAACCCACCAAAACTCACAAACACTGGCAGTGAGAAGAGTGATAACGTGGTGAATGTTGAGTCCAATGAGCCTTACATCTAAAAATAGAGCAAGGGTGTTTCTTTGGTGACGTCGCTTTGACTCGCACGCTGAAAATGGCGGACATGAAACAACATACTGAGAATATGGTAATGCGCACCTGTCAATCAATATTGGTGGGCGGGGGGACCGCACTCCTACGTCAAGTTGCGTCAAGATCTCAAAACAGCTCCAATTGGTCCACCGTTTTTATGTTGTTAAATTGAACAAAAAGGACTGGGTGTGTTTATATCACCCCAATATGACAGTCTATACACTATACCTACACATATGTCTGTCCAAACAGCTTGAAAAGTAGATTTGTCACCATAGGTGCCCTTTAAAATACGTGTGGAGTTGTGGTTTAAACTAATCATACAATGAATTACAATGATTTTAATTTTGCCATATTTTCCCCTATTGTTTCATTTAACCTTTTCAATTTGTTTTACAAAAATGTCAATAGTTTTTTTTTACATGTTTAGACTTGTATATGTGCAAGTAAATTCACATGCCATCAAATCCAAACACATATTTCTTGTATAACTTTGTAGACTTTGCATGTTGCAGTGAAAGTTATGTTAAAGTTATGCATAACTGGTTTAATATAGTTCTAATAACTTCACAATGTAATCTTTAAAATGTTCTACTGTATTTTAAAAATCACCTATATATAAATGGTAGGAGCTTAAGTAAATTAGTATCTCATTGATAAGAAAAAAACATCACTGCTCTCCTTTAAACTTACATGTAAGGCTGAACATATACATCTACGCATAGCAACAGGAGATCAAAATGAAGCGTCTTTTGATCATTATGCGTAGAGGGCATCAAACAGTGAGTGTTGAGTGTATAGAAATCAATGAAGCTCAGCCAACTGGCCTCAGATTTACCACACACTGATGAATGAAATGATAGCAGCGGCCTCATCAATAGGGCATTGAAATATTTGCCTTGGTTCTTTAATAGGATCTGGCAATTACTCCCCATTGCATCCGGGCAGGACTAAATGAGATCGATGGAGCCGGACGGGATATTGATCAGGGAAAGTGTTGTCTAAAAGAAAGCTTGATCTCTGGTAATGAATCACCGCCATTTTAGATTTATCCTCCTCACCTAACAGCAGAGATGGGTACTATGATTTGGGCAGCTTGTGTGGGTTATGACGATTTGGCACAATATCAAAGTCGCATCTGTTGTGGTTTCTGCTGCAAGTGGTTGTCTCATTTGCATCTTGTATGCTATTGACTGTATTGTGAGGACAGAATCTATTGGCTAGGACTTTACTGAGGATATTAGAGATGTGCTTAAATGGTATTTCGATCTTAAATAAATGTTCAAAAAAGAAAAAAATATATATTTTGCAACAAATTTATGAATTTTACTATTTCATTTTGCTGCCTATACAGTACATGCAGTGAATTCATGATAAATCCAGAACATGTAAACTAAACTCGAGGTTATACTGTATACTACTGTATATGCACTGGGTGGCACTGTGGAGAGCTCAGTGAAACAGGTTTATTATTTGATAGGCTGCCACTTGGGGAGGCAAAGTCTGAAATGACTTTCTCATGTGTAAACTTTGTCAGGTAGCTATCAAAATGGCATCACCACAATGAGAAATTATATTAAAACCAGACTTTAAAAAATCGTTGTTGACCAGTTTAGTGAAGAAAAAATTACCTTAAATAAGGTATAGTAGCTAAGTTAACATCACCATGTGTTTTTTGTTATCACATAAAAAACTAGAGATGGTAACAGCAAATTCGAATAAAATATTTATTTAAAAAATTAGCAAAAACGTTTTTATGCTTGTTCGAGGTGGTTGTGGGCTTATGAGAAAAAGGTTAATATGAATAGCGAACGATGAATAGCAACTCTGACGTAATGAATGTAATGTGTAGTCACGTGACTAATCAACTATCTCTGGTATGTTGTGTGCACGCAGAAGCGGAACGCACAAATAAATCACGCAATTCGCTAGTAAATAGACGCGTGAACATTTTGAGTCTACTAGCTTCATTCGCAGGTCAAATTCACTTTACAATAGATGTGAATTTTTGTGTCATGAGCGGGGGCTTCTGTCTGCCCGGTGACAGCTATTCTTTTTTGTTGAGAGAATGTTTATGTGCTTTAGGAGGGCTGATAAACAGCATAAATTTGTTCGGCCCGTGTCTGAGTCCACTAGATTCATTCAGAGGTGCATGCAGCTCTGTGAGTTCATCAACTCCTCCAGAAACTATACCTAGATGATGGAGGTGAGCCCAGTTTGATGAACTGTTGTCTGGTGTCGGCAATAGGATTTCCCCTTGGGACAACAACAACAGGCACTACGTTATAATCACTCCCCTACAAGAGCAAGCTCATGATTGGTTGTCCGCTGAAGTTCAGATTTTCCAACTCAAGCGATTTGTGTAAAAAATGCAATACACGTGTTAAGCGCGTCTGACGAGCAAAACGCTCAACTCGCGACACTTCATTCACGCAAATCACGTCACTCACAATGCAGGATCTCTATTTGCGTCTTTGCATTGACTTAATATCTACGCGATTGATGCTTCATCCGCATCTGTTGTGAAAGCAGCATTATGCTTGTCTTGTTAAATGTTGGTTACTAGGTTACCAATACTATAGTCAGCCACTCTAACAACTTGATGAAAATTCACCTAATTTGCATTTGGGTATTTTCTTTTTTTGCAAACTTTGAAACTCAGCTAGTGTGAGTATATGTGCCTAGCAGATTTTTTGTTGTTGTTTTTGCAGAAGTTGGCCTTATTGTTAACAGAATAAAGTCTGTATAAATAATTTTATGTACTTTATGAACAAGGCATAATGGAAGAATATAACATTTATATAACAGGATATACATATATGCAGTCAAGCCTGAAATTATTTATACCCCAGAGGTATGAATAATTTCAGTATTGACTGTATATACCTGTATGGTATTTTATTACATAAGATGACATTTGTTAAATATTGTCAACAATTACATTTGATCAAAACATAGCTTCGTAATTAAAATACTTCCAATAATGTTTGAAAAATGTCCATTTCTAAAGGACATGGATACCTTTAGGTCCTGTATGCCGTTTCCCTTGCTGATTTTGGGCTGGAACACATCCATGTTGGAGAGGTGTGCGGCAAGGCGGGTCAGGCTCTGTTTGCCACTGCCACCCACACCTATGAGCAGGGCATGGCCTCTCGGACAAGCCAGGATGCGACCGATCCGACAACTGTTTAAAAAAGTGTGCGAGTGTAATTACAGTTAAATGTGTATTCATCAAAGCTCATAGTGCAGACGTCACACTCACACATGCTGCATGGCTTCTGGGAACAGCACCAGGTTCATGGTGGAGTGGAGCTCATTGTAGTCGTTCAGAGCCTCATTAAGGACACAGCTGAGATGCTCCCATCCTGATACTGGCTTATAGGAGGATTCGGCAGAGCTGAGACTGCTGTGCAGGTATATTGCTGGCTCCTGAAACAGCCCTGAGTCTTCTTCTATTTCCTTTAAGAGATACAACAACTGGCTGTTAAATAAATTTTAACTGTAAGAATAGTATAGTTTATTTTTAAATAGTAAGCTAGTTTTATTATATTAGGTTTTTTATGTATTTTATTAAATGAAAAAAAAATAATTTAGTTATTTTTACACTTATTTATTGCAATATAAATTGAATTAGAATATAAAATGTTTTTTTTTTCATATTAAAACAATCCAAAACTATTTTTATTGTATTTTTTTATATATAATATTATTATGTTTTCTTTAAACTAAAGACACTTTGACATTTATGTATTGTATTTACAGTAAGTATGATTTAATCTATGTATTAAAGATATAGAAACTGCTGTGATGTTCATTTTTGGAAACACTCCACAGCTGGTTTCATTAGTTAATGTTCGTTAATGTATGCATTAACACAAATAAACAATGAACAATACATTTATTACAATGATAATTTTTAACTTTGTTAAAACAGTGAAAATAAAGTTGTTAATGTAAGTTCATGTTAACTCACGTTGCATTAATTATGCAAATTATTAATTAACTAAAATTTATAAATGTTGTACAAATATTGCTCACTCTTAGCTCATGTTAGTAAAAACATTAACTAACTGAAACTTATTGTAAAGGGTTTTGTCAGAAATTTCTAAAAATTAAAATATGATATTAATATTCTATTTTTAAAGGTACAAGTGTGTAAGAATGTCAGTGGTTGAACTAGGTATTGCAGTTAAAATTTTAAAAACTTTTTTTTACCTGGCCCCTCATTTAATTACCTCCTGCAAATGTAGGTTGCCTGCACATGATTACATGCAACAAAAGGAAATTTTCTGTAGTTAAAGTTTTTGTCCAAGCCATCACCTGAATTTATATTTTTAGAAAATTGAGCTGAACAGCAGTGTAAGCTGCTAATGATTACTTCAGGCACTGATTATGTTCTTTTTTGTGATAAATGCTATTAATGTGAGTTTAAATATCATTTTATATGGCATCATACTGAAAGCAGCAGCAGTTTACCTCAGATCTTAAAAATAAAATAAACATATTTTAAAAATTACTGTTAGAACTGTAACTGAGTGCAAAATAACAAACATTAGTCACTCAACATGTACTTTTAATAATTTTAAAGATGAATAATATGTTTTAATTCTATTCTAAACCTTACCATTTCGTTAAAGTGCAATGAGTGAAGTATTTTGTGCTTCTGAATGGCTCCATTTAATTCTATTATGTTGTGTCTGGTGCAGACAGTCAAATTGTGTGTATATATATATAAATATATTTGGCTAAACCAACAGTGGGTAGGTTATAAAAACCAAAACAAAGACAGACATTCCGACGTGAAATGCACATTTTCAAAGGACAATAACTGACTTTAGCATTGTTCATTTAGCATGTTTCTACAAATATATCAATGCATTTTTATGCTTAGAACAAAACCTTTAAGTTATATTTTCAACTCAAAAATGCAATTTGTATATTGTGAACCATAACACTTAAAGTCAGATTCATTTTGCATTTCGCTACATAGAAAACTACTTAAAAGTTAGTAAGTAAAGCAATCAAATAAATGTCCAATTTAAATAAAAAAAGTCTTAAATACATTGCACATGCAATGCACTTTGGAACATAAAATGAATCAAATTTTAACATCAGTAAACCTGCCTTAATTCACTGATTTACCTCTGAAGCCTGTCGTGCAATGTCCACCTGCAACCTAAGGAACATCTGAAGATCTGATGGTTCAGAAAAGCGATCTGAATACACTCTTCTGGATTCATGGATCCAAAGCTGAACTAGATCTGCACCTCGTATAACCCACTCTGGCCTGGAGAACAGGATACCCTAGAAGCCCAAACATAAACACAGGTACAATTAATTAAATAATTTAGTATATTTACAGAGCACAAAGCTAATGCTAACCTGAAAGACTTGAGACAGATCCCACAGATTGAAGAGATGATAAAACTTGGAGCAGGAGGGGAGGAAGTGCTGAAGGACTCTGTCATGTAGGGTTAAAGCTGCTTTCAGGATAGGTGCACTGCTCCTCATCACAGCTGGGCTGAACGGCAGCATCTGCAGGTGGATGTTCAGGATGGAGCCGTAGATGGAGCTGAGGGTCTCACGGCTGGGTGAGCTGACCGATAACACTGTGAAATGCCTCTGATGAAGAACAAAAAGAAGATCTGTCAGTGATTTCTACCAGAAATGTCATAGTGCACAGTGGACAAAATTATTATTTCACTAGTAATTTCATCATTGAAAAATGGTTAAAAATCTGTTATTTATGTGTTTTGGTGTAGAGTGTCAGTAGGTGATGTTAGTTTAACTGAGACTGATTAATTCTGAAATAAATCTGAAAAAAAAACAAAGATACCTAAAATACTATGCACTAAATGTACCTGGGACAAAAGCTAAATGTTCATATAATTTAGTTTCTAGAAGTTGAAATTGAAAAAATAAATGTATTCGACCGTGTCCCTTGTGGCATTCTGTTGAGTGTGATCTGGGAGTATGGGGTCAGAGGTGCTCTTTTAAGGGTTGTCTCGTTCCTGTATGAACAGTGTCGGAGTATGGTTTGCATTGACGGCAATAAGTCAGACTTGTTTCCAGTGTGTGTTGGCCTCCAGCAGGGCTGCCCTTTGTCACCAATTTTGTTCATAATTTTTATTTGCACTGGGGCCGTTTGCTGCCAAATGTGAAGCAGCTGGGATGAGAATCAGCACCTTTAAGTCCGAGGCCATGGTGCTCCACCGGAAAAAGGTGGTTTGCCATCTCCAGGTTAGAGGAAAGTCCTTACCCCAGGTGGAAGATTTCAAGTATTTTGCGATTTTGTTCACGAGTGAGGGAAGGATGGAACATGAGATTGACAGGTGGATTGGTGCAGCGGCAGCAGAGATGTAAGATGTAAACTTAAATTGGGAAGGTTTTTTTACCTCAAAATTGTGAAACATTGGGCTCTATTTTAACAATCTAGGCTTAAAGTCTAAAGTGCACGGTGCAAAAGTATTAAGGGCGTTTTGGAATCCACTTTTGCTATATTAAGGGCGGAAACAAGCGCTTTGCACTGCAACTCATTGTCTAACAGGATTGTGCTTATTTTCTTAATGAGTTATGGGTGTATTTTTAGAAAAACATGCATTAAACCAATCAGAGTCTTATCTCCCATTCCTTTTAAGAGTCAGTTGCATCGCATCATGGTGCAATTGCTATTTACATGACTGACTTTGTAAGTGGAAAAACTAAACGCTTCACTAAACAGTGAAATCTGCAGCTTGAGGATAAAGAATGAGCATCCTCCATTCTGCCTCTTTACTTTCTCTTTCTCTTTACTTTTACAATTTACTTTACTCCTTTACTTTAGTGGATAAGGAATGGTGTTATACGCACTTCACTGAAGACACCCATTAGCCTACATATTTAATTTTGTTTAAGCGCAAAGATTTGTTTCAAAACTATTTCAAAATTCAGTTCTAATTTCCAGCAAACAAATAAATGAACAATAATAACGACGTTTGGTCAAAACACTGAGTTATATCCAAACACACATCCTATGCCCCATAAGGTGGACAAATTTAAGCTTGCTTTTATTAAAACCAATATAACTGTGCATATAATACATAATACTGCTAATATTAATAGAATCTTTAAAAAGCTAATTGTCATGAATAAACTGAAAAAAGTCCCGGACATGAAGATGGCATGAAGGATGTGGTTTATATATTTATGTAGAAAATAGTAATTTTTGTAATATTTTAATACATTTTTCAAATGTAAAGATATTTGCATATTGCTGTACATCCTGTGTGTATTAAGCAATGTATACAGATTTAAGGCGCAAAACTAACGTGGTCTGTGCTGGCCTTTAGACCTGCTGTCAGCTGGTCTATTGTGCAGTCTATTTCAGATTCTCAAAATAGCAACGCACCAACAACGCGTCTTAGCACACCTCTATTTTAGACCGAACACCCATGAGTCCACAAAGTGGTGCAAATGAATTTGCTATTTAAACAACTTAGTGCAAAATTAGGGTTGCGTTGGTCTGAAAATAGCAACACATCGCACCAAACACGTATTGGGCCTTATTGCTCCAGGTGTATGATAGGGCCCATAAACTTGAAGCTCTCAGAAGAAACTTGACACAGAAAAAAATGTGAGATAAAGTCACAATTATAGATAGGAAAATTTAGATTTTCTTTATTTTAAAGGGCACCTATTTTACCCCCTTTTTAAGATTTAAGATATGTCTTTTGGGTTTCCAGAATGTGTCTGTAAAGTTTCAGCTCAAAACACCCATCAGATTATTTATTATACCTTTTAGAATACTGGATTTTCTGCTTTTTTTTCTGCTTTAGCTTTTTTTGTTACCTGTGCCTTTAATGCTAGTTCTCCATGCCCATCGTTCCCACATGCCTGTCAGAGTGTGCCTCAATCTCTGGCTGTGTCAGATAAACAGCACAGTGACAGACAAGAAAGACGCAGATAACACGTAACATTTGTGAGAAATACTACAGTAAGAATTTAGGTCACACTTTATTTTGATGGTCTGTTTGTTGAATTAAGTTACATTGCATCTACATGGCAACTAATTCTCATTTGATTATAAGTAGACTGCAAGGTTGGGGTTAGGGTTAGAGTAAGTTGACATGTACTTGCACAGTTTCTTATAGTCAGTTAAATGTCTGCTGAAGAAGCAGTATCAACAGATATTAAGCAGACAGTCTACTAATACTCAAATGAACCATCAAAATAAAGTGTTACAGAACTTTACCAATGATTATTTGATGTATTTGTTGTGGAGTTAATTCAAGCCTTTCTGCAACGATGAGTCACACACAATGTAGTTACAAAGTTCACACACACACACACACACACACACACACACACACACACACACAC
>CAIGQZ010001680.1:2324173-2364796 GCA_903798205.1 Danio tinwini | reverse complement strand
AATAATAATAATAATAATAATAATAATAATAATAATAATAATAATAACAACAACAACAACAACAACAATAATAATAATAATAATAATAATAATAATGTTGTAATGATTAGAATAAAAAAAAAACATCAACAATCAAATGGTTAATGTTAAACTATTATATTTCAATAATGTAGTGTGGAAATTAATAATACATTATTTAATATTTTATAAATTGTATAAGTATTGAAATTATATATACTGCATATATACAATTTAAACACTAACATTATTTTTTTTGGAAATTAATTTTACTTTGCATACATGCATTACCTTGATCAAAAGTAACAGTAAAGGCTCACATTTTTTTATTATGCAGCAGACATTTTTCACATTGGCAGAACTATTGCTTTAATAATAACATACAGCAAATTAGAATAATTTCTGAAGGCTCGGGCGACAGTGCATATTGTATACTGACAGCAAAAAAAAAAAAAAAAGGTTTTCCATCATAAAAGTAAATTACATCTTAAAATATAATAATATAAACATAATAGAAAAATACAATAGAAAACAGTTATTCCCCTTCGGGAGGGGAACTTCAATGCTATGTGGAAACTTCCACTATGGGGATTTCATTCAGAAAGCCAATCATCTGAAAGAGTATGTAAACGGGCCAATGAAATGCCAATGAGTTGGCAGCTTCAGCTTGCGCACCTGATGCTCGTTGCAATCAATTTGCTATAAGAGCACAGCACGCACAAAGCAAAGCATCATTTTCGCTTCAGAGACTTCAACAGCCTTCTGAGAGAGTCGATGAGGGTTCCTCCAGCTGAGTTTCAGACAGAGAGTGAACGAGAGCGATCTCCCGGTCCAGAGTGTGTAACACGCAGCGGCAGACGGTCGAGCTGGGTTTCTTCCTTGCCTGGCGTCCTTTGGGTCCGGTCCTCCAGAGCGGTATGTATGATGCGGTGGTTTCCTGTCCTTAGATGATGGGCACGAGCACTGCGTTTCATGTCTGGGGGTCCAGCATGTTAATGCGGTGCTCGCGGGCAGTGCATGCCATCACTCGGTGGCATGTCTGTTGCGCAGTTAAGATCGCGGTTCGCTCTTGCAAAAGGGCCACCCACCCCAGTTGTCCCCCGCTCCGCGGTGGGCACTCGGGCAGATCTGAGGGTTACAGTGAGAGTAAATCTGCCGCCCTCGGGCTTGTGGACCTCTCGCTCCTTCACGCGCTCCATCCAAGCTTCGAGTGAGAGAAGCGCTCCATCCTCGGATGGCCGCCCTCTCACTTGATGACACCGAGGTTCAGATGTCCACCGCTGCATCGGAGGCTGGGCTGTCATGCTCTGATGAAAGATTTCCCGGGGCCGGGCTCCTCAGAGAGAGCATTTTTCCCTTCCCTGGATGTGATAGCCCGAATACTGCCAGTCTGGGACGCGATGAAAAGCCTTTCAGCTCGCAGGATCGGTGCACTTCGCCAGTGGCTCACGAGGTCTGGGAGGACGGTCTCCTTTCTCTCACACCTCCAGCCCTCCCCTCTGGAGTCTGGGTGTAAGGTGAGTAAATCTCTCGCCTCCAGCTCTTCCGTGGGACCCCAACGCTCCTCGGATCAGCACTCCTACTCCACGCTGCCCCACTGCTGGTACGTCAGCGATCATAGCAATGCAGTCATTAGCGAGAGCTCTGCCTGCCTGGTTAGCGCAGGCCAGCCCTTCGCGGTGGCTCATATGCACAATCAGACTCGGCTACGCGATTCAATTCGCGAACGGCCTCCCAAGTTCACGGGTGTGTTTCTCACCAGGGTCAGCCCTGTGCCCGCCCCTGTCTTGCGAGAGAAGATTGCTGTCCTCCTGGCGAAGGATGCAATCTAACCGATCCCTCCAGCCGAGTTGGAGAGCGGGTTTACAGCCTGTACTTCATCGTACCGAAAAAAGCGGTGGGCTATGGCCAATTCCAGATCTGCGCATTTGAACCGCTGTCTGCACAAGCCGCCGTTCAAAATGCTTATGCAGAAGTGCGGTGCGTTCGTCCTCGGGATTGGTCTGCAGCAATAGACCTGAAGGACGCGTATTTCATGTCTTCATACTCCACGCCACCGTCAGTTTCTGCGGTCTGCGTTAAGGTCGAGCCTGGCAGTACAAGTCCTCCCCTTCGGGTTCTCTCTGTCTCCATGGGTCTTCACCAAGCTCGCGGAGGGGGCCCTAGAGCCCCTTCGGCTCGCGGGCATCCGCATACTCAATTATCTCGGTGACTGGCTGATTTTAGCCCTCTCTCGGGAGCAATTGATTATGCACAGAGACAAGGTGTTCCAGCACCTCCACCTATTGGGGTTTCAGGTCAACCGAGAAAAGAGCAAACTCGCCCCCGGGCAGAGGATCTCTTTTCTCGGGTTGGAGCTGGACTGGGTCACCATGACAGCGTGCCTCTCCTGAGAGCGCGCTGCGCTAATGCTGAACTGTCTGAGAGAGTTAGACAGCAAAATAGTAGTCCCACTGAAATATTTCAGAGGCTCCTGGGGCATATGGCATCCGCAGCCGCTGTCACGCCGCTCGGATTGCTCCATATGAGACCACTTCAGCACTGGCTTCACGATCGAGTCCCCAGACGGACATGGCACGCGAGCACACACCGGGTGACTGTCACTACGCTGTGTCGCCGCGCCCTCAGCCCCTGCAACGATCCCTCATTCCTACAGGCCTGAGTGCCTCTAGGACAGGCGTCCAGAAATATTGTCGATTTGACAGATGCTTCCAGCACGGGCTGGGGGGTCGTGTGTTGCGGGCATGCAGCCACGGGCTTGTGGAAAGTAACCCAGTTGCATTGGCATATCAATCGCCTAGAGCTGTTGGCAGTGTTCCTCGCTCTCCGCCGTTTTATCGGTGCTGGAGCGACAACATGTGCTGGTCAGGACGGACAGTACGGTGGCGGTGGCGTAAATCAACCGCATGGGGGTATCCGCTCTCGCCGCATGTCTCAGCTCGCCCGCCGTCTGCTCCCCCGGAGTCATACGTGGCGCAATCGCTGCATTCCATTTGTCCCCACCGAGCTCAACCATAAAGCCATCCGCTCACACGGCAGTTTCGCCTGGGAAAATGGAGACTCCACCCCCGACTGGCCAGCTGTTATGGGCTGCGCCTTTCTCTCTAACTCAGAGATTCATACGCTCTCGCTTGAGTTCCCTTGCAAAGTCCACTGGCTCACAGCTGGCCCCAGGGCGTGCGTAATACACATTTCTCCAGTGAGCCTACTCGC
This sequence comes from Danio tinwini, assembly GCA_903798205.1. Taxonomy (NCBI): domain Eukaryota; kingdom Metazoa; phylum Chordata; class Actinopteri; order Cypriniformes; family Danionidae; genus Danio; species Danio tinwini. The sequence continues at coordinate 2,361,565 of CAIGQZ010001680.1, read as the reverse complement.
ACAGATACTGTGTAAAGTCAGGGAGGTCGAGGAACAGCTCTCGTATTGCGCCTCTCTGGCCCAATTGGACCTGCTTTCTACTCTCCTCGTGATGGCCCCTCCCTGGCACATCCCCTGGAAACAGGGGACAGGCACTGTTTGGCACCCGCACCCAGATCTATGCCTCACGTACGGTTCATAGATGGAGTGCGGAAGACTTAGGTGACCTACCGATTAGGTGGTTAACACTGTCACTCAGGCTGCGCACCCTCTACGAGGCATGCCCACGCCCTGAAGTGGAGTATATTCGCTGTGTGGTTAACTTTTTACCATCTTATATTCATATGCGTACTCCCCCTTCTCAGGGCTAGTCCATATGCTCTCTCGCCACCAGTCTCCCCACTTGGGTAGCAGGTGGCCTCCGCAGCATCCTCCCTATCGGGACTGCACGCTTCCCAACGTACTGTTGTATTAAATTCCTAGAAATTATTCTAGACGCATTTGCAGCTCCTGAAAAATATATCTAAATCCGTAAATCTTCTGTTGAAGTGGGATAAGTAAGGGCCAGGGAACACGTTGGAAGACCGCGCCTCTGGTGACGCAGGTGCGCTCACGCTCTCTTTTGCCTGGCAAACCTCTCATCGGGGGCGAAGGTAAGGTTCAAGCGTTTTCCAAACATTTCCCCATAGTGGAAGTTTCCACATAGCATTAAAGTTCCCCTTCCGAAGGGGAACGCTCCGGTTACTAAGGTAACCCTCGTTCCCCGAGGGGGGGAACGGAAATGCTATGTTTCTTCGCCATAATGATTGCCCCTTAGCTGTTGAGGTGAAAGTCTCTTCCGCTAAAAAATGATGCTTTGCTTTGGCGTGCTGTGCTCTTATAGCAAATTGATTGCAATGAGCATCAGGTGCGCAAGCTGAAGCTGCCAACTTATTGGCATTTCATTGGCCCGTTTACATACTCTTTCAGATGATTGGCTTTCTGAATGAAATCCCCATAGTGGAAGATTCCACATAGCATTTCCATTCCCCCCTTGGGGAACGAGGGTTACCTTAGTAGCGTTTACTTGTAAAATCTATTATTAGAATTATTAGCCCTCCTGTTCAATTTTAAATATTTTTCCCCAAGTTTTGTTCAACGGAGAGAAGATTTCTTCAAGACATTTCTAAATATAAAAGTTTTGTTAACTACAGTCTAAAAACTGTTTTGTTTTGTTTTTGCCATGATGAAAGTACATAATATGTTACTAGATAATTTTCAAGATAGTAGAATTCAACTTAAAGTGCAATTTAACTTTATTAGGTTAACTAGGCAAGTTTGGGTAATTAGGCATGATATAACATTGGTTTGTTTTTTAGATAATTAATAATATTGAGCTTAAAATGGTTTAAAAATTCTATTCAAAATAAAACAAATAAGACATCCCCAGAAGGAAAAAATTATAAGAAATACAGTGAAAAAAATAACAATAATAATATAAGGGTTAATAATTTTGACTTCAACTGTGTGTGTATCCATACATACTCATCGGCCACTTTATTAGGTCCAACAGCTTGTTAATGCAAATTTCTAATCAACCAAACACATGGCAGCAACTCAATGCATCAGAATGGGAAGAAAGGTGATTTAAGTGACTTTGAACGTGGCATGGTTGTTGGTGAATGGTCTGAGTATTTCAGGAACTGCTGATATGCTGGGATTTTCACGCACAACCAACTCTAGGGTTTACCGATAATGGTCCGAAAAAATGAAAATATCGACTGAGCGGCAGTTCTGTGGGCACAAATGCCTTGTTGATGCATTGCCTGGTCTGATGAGTCTGAAAAAAAAATTTTTGCGGCAAAATTTGTATGGTAGGGTCAGAATTTGGCGTCAACAACATGAAAAAGCATGCATCCATGCATTGTATCAATGGTTCAGGCTGGTAGTGGTGGTGTAATGGTGTCGGGGTTATTTTCTTGGCACACTTTGAACCCATTAGTACTAACTGAGCATCAAGTCAATGCTACAGCCTACCTGAGTATCGTTGCTGACCATGTCCATCCCTTTATGACCACAGTGTACCATCTTCTGATGTCCAGCAGGATAATACACTATGTCATAAAGCGTGAAACATCTCAGACTGGTTTCTTGAACATGACAATGAGTTCACTGTACTCAAATGGCCTCCACTGTCACCAGATTTCAATCCAATAGAGCACCTTTGGGATGTGGTGAAAAGGGAGATTTGCCTCATGGATGTGCAGCCAACAAATCTACAGCAACTGTGTGATGCTATGATGTCAATATGGACCAAAATCTCTGAGGAATATTTCCAGTAATGGTAAATCTATGCCACGAAGCATTAAGGCAGTTCTTAAGGCAAAAAGGGGTTCAAACCTAGTACTAGTAGGGTGTACCTAATAAAGTGGCCGATGGGTGTATATCACAATTACTCATGTGTGGAAGCCTTTAGAATAAAGAGCTCTTACACAATTAAAACATTGCTGTGTAACACTTTGCATGAGCACTTCGAGTGAACTTTCATGAACTTTTATAAACACATGTTCTACAATGAGACACGACAAACCTGTAGGTCCAGTTCATCACTATGACTACCCTATTATCAACATCACGTCTTTATCTTTCACGTATAAAAACAGACACAATGGCCTCTCTCTCTCTTTTTCTCTCTCTCTCACACACACACATAATTCTGATAATTCGGTAATCAGATCCAAACTCCTGTGCCTGCAGGTTCAGCTCATGATGGAGGGAAGCTGTTTTCTCTGTATCTGCTCACTGACCCTCTCTAATGCACTAACTGCGCTAAATTAGCATGCCATTATTCTGAAATTAAAGTGCTTCTCCGCAGAGTACATTTTCTCAGTGGATCACAAAGAAATATAACATGTGTTCATCTACTGTATATGTGAGAGGAAGTATTAGTCAAAGAAGTGTTGTCAAAATTATTGATATTTCGATATGTGTCAATATGGACATATTTGAAATGATACAATGTCTATTTTTTATGCTAAATCAAAACGGGCTATGGTCTCTTTCCAACAGTGAAATCACACACACTGCAGACAATCACACAAACACACACCACAGACATGCGTTGTATGTTCATATGAGTTTCCATCGGCACATTTCAAACTAGACATGGGACGATAACTGTTATCAAGGTATACCGCGATTTGGAAAAGTCAAGGTTTTAAAACCGCCAAAATGTTCTGCTATACCGTTCCTAAGGTATGTGTAAGATTTTTTGTTTACGTTTTTTTCTTTTAGTTTTTTTAGGACAATAGTATCTCCAGCAGAAAGATTGTAAAGAAATCAGTGGTTTTTAAACAAATGAAGACAGCAGAAGTCATTATCTATGTTTCCATCCACAAATGCTAATTAACTTTATGCAGCATTTCCATCCAACGAGTCAAAGCGAACAAAATTGTCACTTCCTGATAAACTGGCGCCAAATACCAGCAGTAAAAACGGAATTTGCTGCAGTAGGAGAAGCTGCGTCAATATTTTCCTCATTTATTAAATTATTTGTGCCTCATAAGGCAATCCAGACACACAGTGAATGCGTGGTGGCGTTTGAAGGCGTCAGATGCCGAGCACAGACGCTCTTGATTCGGGAGGTCATTAATAATATAATAACACTAATACTGAAATGATTAGGGTGTTTTAGAATGACCAAAACAACATTTCAGATGTTTTATAATGTGCTCAGCCTGCTGGTTTGTCCATTCACACACATTTTTATCATCATAAGATTTCTTATAACAAAATCACATGACTTGTTTTAAAGCGTATATTGGACATTGTTCGGTAAAAGTGTTACCATCGTAGTTTATGCACATCTTTTCTTATTGGATAAAAAGTTTATCCTACTCATTTATGCGCATATTTTTTATGCACATTTTCAAAATTTATGTGCATCTTGGCGTTTCCTTCAAACGTTTTTTTATGCGCATATCCAAAATATGCATAACAATAGGTGGGTGGAAAAGTAGCTAATTATTTATTTGAATTATTTAGCCTTACATGTTTACTGCTCCAAAACACTTGAAATGTTTCTTAAAATAAAATATATTGTGTTCAAAGGGAAAAAAAGTTTTTCACCCAGACATTTAAAAAGAGCATATATTAGAGCAGTAATCACAATACCGTGAAGCAGTGATATTTTTATCCAAGGTTATCATACCATCAGAATTTTATACTGGCCCATGCCTATTTCAAACTTCATGCATGTTTCAGATTTCGCCATAAAAATTTTACCATGTTACCTTTAAATTACCATGAATAATTGTGGAATTCTTTAGAATGCTAAAGGTTGAAACAACACAAACTACAAATATTGTTATTTTAGATTTGTTTCATATAATTTTCTAGATTGATCCGTCTAACACTGGCAAAGAAGAAAGTAAGACACAATACATAAGTATTGTCTTTTGAAACAATATAAGTTCCCTCTGGTATAAAAAAAATAGTACAAAGTATTGATACTTTTTAAGGGACCGGGGATCGTAGTTAGACATTTCAGTACGATGGCTGATAGAGCTTATCACGCTGCCGTTTAAGACAACACACACAATTACAAAAAACACTAGCAAATTAAGAGAAGATCTTCAGTGGTTTGACAGCAAACACGTTGCAGATCCTCACAGCGCAAACAAATTTTTAAAAAAGTTCTGCAATTTTTCACAACACATGCAAATACCATGAAACACAATGGAAATGTTTCAAACAGAAACATGACGGACCCTGCTATATAGGTTATTTATTTGGGCTATATACAAAAGACAAGAGAATTGTGTAATCAGGATGTTAAAATTGACCTTCACGACACCTACTGTACAACTTCATTGAGCAGTAGCCATGGCACAATAAGCAAATCACAGCCAGGTCCGTAACGTTTTTAGGTCCTCTTGAAACATTTCTTAAGTTGTGAGAAATTGCGGTGTGTTTTGCTAATTTGCTTGTGTTGTGAGAATTTGCAGTGCGTTTTCTTACAGTAATGCGTCTGCTTTGTGAGGATTTGCAACATGTTTGCTGTCAAACCGATGAAGGTCTGTTCTTAATTTGCTGGTGTTTTTTTGTAACTACATGTGTTTTCTTAAATTATTATTATAATATTATTATTATATGTATTTCAGAATCATGACAACACTAATTCAGAAAGCACTTGAATCAAGCTTTAACTAGATTATTCTGACCTCACCTGTACAGGTGTATCGGGGTCCATCTCAAATGCAGGTATCCTGTCAGTCCAGGGCACAAAGCGTCTGGAGTGAGGATCTAAGCAGAAGTCAAACACGGAGCCCTGGACAGGAAACTTCACACTCTTCATCTCTTTGATCCACCATTGGCTGAACTCAGCTCGATAGTCATGAAGCTGAGTGATCCATCAAGAAATGATAAAATATTATACAAAAACAACAAGTACTGTAACCATTAAGATTATATTCATATTACTACAGTGATTTATGTTGGATATGTATGTCTATTACATGCATGTATGTATTTTATACTCTATATTTTTGTTATATTTAAACTATTTTACAGAATAATATGATATGTATTTAGATTTTTTAGCTCTCATTTACACTCCTAATTCTAAAGAAAAAATCAACTTTGCTCAAATATACAGAATAATTTAAATACAATTTAGATTCTTAAAGACAACAACAAATACCTGATCCTGGACAGTGGCTCCACCAAAAGCCCACACACAGGCAAACACAAAATACATCTCATACACTTCCCTTGGAGAATCAGCTGGGATGTTTTCAGGAGTTAACAGGCAATCCAACAGGGAGCACAGAGTCTGGTAGAGAGAGACATCAGTGAAGATTTGCAGATCATAATAAAGGTAAACGAGTGTGGTAGGCTTCTGCCGGTATCACATTTTCTTGGCACGATTAATTGCTGATGCTATTATCATGGTATACAATATTACCACAAAATTGGCCTAAGGTGCAAAGTAGTTTTTTTTTACTTTTTAAATAGGCTTTATCAGTTATAATAGCCAAAACATACTTAGAGTATTGCTTTATTGTATATACGTCAGAGTAAATATATGGTTTAAACAAATTAAATTGCAAAAGAATGATAAAGTACTATAGGTAACAGTTTACAATAGATGCATGAAAGTCAACAGTGAGAAACAGCCTTATTATGTTTATATGTTAAAGTTATTAGAACTGTAGAATTGTATAATTAACTAGATTTATTAAAATGAGTATGGCTTTAAAGTGTTATTAACCATTTATATTATTAATAAATGCTGTAGTTGTCATTACATTGACTTTAATTAACAGTACGAGTTAACAAACATAAGGTCTATAAATAGTAACAGAAATTTCAGTCGTAATCCATGTTAACATGTGAAAACGTTAATGTTTGAAAATAAAAAGCTGATGGCTAGAACAACTTGGCTAGAGTGTGGTATACTGTACCTGAACCATGCTGTTCTCTGGAATAGGAATGATGGTCTTAAAGGAGCTTCTCATTTTGTCTATACAGCGGGGGATGTATTTGTCAAACAGAATGGTCAGGTGTGCTCTCTCAGTTTGTGTCTCTCTGCAATCAATCCAACTTGTAACAGACCTAGACATGGATGAATAAGAGCTGATGAAAGCTCTTGTCATCATTTACTAACCTTTCACTTGTTACAAACCTGTTTGAGTTTCTTTCTGTGGGAAATATAACAAACCGGTAATCACACACGCACACGCACACGCACACACACATATATATATTTATTCTTATGGATGTCAATAGCATTCAACATTTTAAAAATATGTTTCCTTGTATTTAACAGAAAAAAAAGGTTTGTAACCACTCCGGGGTGAGTAAATGATGAGCAAATTTCCTTTTTTTAAATGAACTTTTCCTTTAATCCATTACAAATGTGAATCACTGTGAATTAGATGGTGTATTTGTTTTCCTGCACCCCATGATACTTACCCATAAGCAATAAGTGAAGTGTTTTAAAAAAATGGGTACAATGAGGTGGTATTATTCTCCTCACAGATCATCCATTAAAAATAAATGCACCTTATTAATACTGTTAACAAATGTTATCAAAAACAGAAAAGCTTATTGCAGTATACACTAAATACTCTTCCCCTTAAAGGCATGTCCTTAGAACTTGATCTGTAATCATGTTTCTAGTTGGTATATGTAGCCTTATTTGTGTACTAATATGAGTTGTACTGCTACATATAATTATTATTATTATTATTATTATTATTATTATTATTATTATTATTATTACATATATTAAGATATTGTTTCTGTATTTTCATTTAGCCTTTATCAATTAGTTTGTTGTTTGTTTTAGGAGTATTTTGGATATTTTTCTGTTTTTATTTTTTCAAAGTAGTTGTCTTGTTTTAATTGTGAGACACAAGAGCTGCCTGTATGATTCACCTTAATTAAAAACAGGTGTGGCCACTTGGATTGCTTGATTTTGAGAACTTGAGTTGCTGTCATTGTATGCAAGTGTGTGAGCCTGATGAAGATCTTTGATGGAAAAGTTGCTAGGTGTTACTGTTTTAGAAACATAAATAAAAGTGCGCAGATCTTCCTTGTGTTTTTTTGATAAACTTATTAGAATTGCATTCAGCAGACCCTGAATAATGTCAAAAACTATTAATACTAGTAATATTACAGATGCATGTTGAATACTACTACATTGTAGGAATTACAAAAATATAATATTCTGTGGAACAAAACACAGTAAAGACCACAAAGATCTTTGCCCACATATAGTATACAAGTCAAAATTATTAGCCCTGTAAAATTTAAATTATTTTAAAAATATTTTATAAATGCTGTCTAACGAAAGAAGATTTTTAACACATTGTTGAACATAATATATTTAATAACTACATTTTTCATTTATTAATTTATTTTGTCTTAACAAAAGTACAGTACATCATATTTTACTGGTTATTTTACAAGACATTAGTATTTCATTAAAGTCCAATTTAAGGACTTAACTAGACTAATTAGGCAAGTTAGGGTAATTAGGCAAGTCATTGTACAACAGTGGTTTGTTCTGTAGGCTATGAAAATTTGTAGCGGGCTAATAATATTGACCTTAAAAAAATATTGTTATTATTTTAAATATAAAATTGCCTTATTCCAGCCTAAACTAAAACAAATAAGACTTTATCAAAAAGAAAAAATATATATATTATAGGAAATACTGTGAAAATGTCCTTGCTCAGTGCTCAACATATAAGAGTACACCACTCACAAATCTCTTATTTAAATTAATATTTTATATAGGAAGCTTTACAATATTATATCTGTGCATATACATTAGATTAGTCAGTACTAAAGCCAAATCTAGAGCTCATCTAACAAAATAACGTATAATAACTTTCCAAAATGCATACAGCCAAATGTATATATTAGGGAAAAATATTAAATAAAACACTTAAAAAGAGCAAAATTCAAGAGAAACAAAAAATTGAAATTTTGTAGTTTGTCATTTTTTCCCAATATTTCGCATGAATTTAAATGTATTATCTTTTAAATTCTGAATTTTTATTTTAATAAATATATTAATTTAATAAATCTGTTTTGTTCAAATGCACTACAATATATTACCTATATTCACTGAGAAATTGATAAAATATTATGTTTTAAAATGGTGTGTACTCATTTATGTTGAGCATTGTACCTCTCATTCAGTTATGTACAGTATATGGATAATTTGTAGCGCAACCATATTATTTGAAGTGGTTTGTTTGAGTTATATTGAATGGTAGTTTGAAATGTGCATAAAAAGCACAGCAGTTGGCGCCAATAGCCTAGTGGTACTGTGCGCCGACATATAGCACCGACGTGTTCACGGTGACCTGAGTTTAATTCCAGGCTCAAGGTCCTTTGCCAGTCCTTCCCCTCTCTATGCTCCCAATGCTTTCCTGTCTGAAATCTCTACTGTCCTATCATAATAAAGGTGAAAAGACCCTAAAAAAATTCATATGAAAAAAAGCACAGAATATATTTTGAAAAAACAAAAAGAAAAGTGAACTTCTCACAGGCTCCAACTAAGCTCTTGTGGATTGATGTACAGTATGCCAGCTCGGGACACAGTGGCAGGGGTGGCGTGTTTCAGATGGCTGATCTCAAACAGTAGTCTCATCGAGGGAGTGAGAGGAATCCGTTCATTATTAGCCAAAGTAAGAACCTGCACAGACATGCACAACGTTACTACATCACTGCCAATTTTCTGAATTTATGATTTGCTGCAGCAACTTCATCATTATTGTATGAGGTATTGTTCAGCACCGTGTTTAAATATGTCAACATATAACACTCCAGATTATTTAGCTGATTGCAGACGTCTTCATAAAAACAGGCACAAACTAGTACCTTGTTGTCATCCATGACGGTGTTAAGAGACTCAATCCACATGGGGTCAATGTCTCCGTCCAGAACAATCCACTTGGGCCCTGAGTGAGAGTTACTGGCTTGATCCCGCATGAAATGTGACAATAAACCTGTCAAACAAAGAGATTCACAGTCTCAAAGTCTTGCGGGGGGAAAGGATCTCTTGTCTAAACTGTAAGTTATGTACTGTGAATTGGACAGGATCAGCTCTACAAAACACTGAATGCTGATGTACCATCTTTCCATTCTCTAGTGGCAGGATGGAAGAATCCAAACAGTTCATCATTGCTCATTGATTTGGGGTTCAGATCGTTCCAGAAGGGTTTCCTTCCCATGTTGAAGTAGGTTTTGTAAAGAGTCTTTAGGATCTGTTTTGGGACAGAGCAGGAATATTCTTTAGGATTACTCATGATCATTAGGATCATCTGATTGTGATTTACTGTGATTTTAAAATACTGTGTGGAATTTGTTTGCAAGAAAACTAACCCAAATATTACTATTTAACCAAAAATAAAATATATGATGAATATACAGTATGATAGGAATTTTATATTTTATAAATTATTTAATCCTAATGTGTAACTAATAGCTAAAATTAATGATTATGGTTTAGAAATAACAGCTGAATAATCATTACTGTACATTCAATACTTTACACATCTTTACATATTAAAATTTTTAACCCTCTACTGCACGCATTATGATAGATCTATAATTTTTTTTTACTGTTTTCTTTTCTTAAAATGCCTTAACTTGAAGTGCTGTAAAAATTTTTTTTGGAAATGTTCTTTTTTTAAGGTACTTTATGATATGTTGCATCCAACTTCGAAATTTCAAATTTAGAGCTTTCCTTATAATTAATAATTTTGTTGATTGAAATAATTTAATTGGTGCTGCAGTATTATAAGCTTTAACACAGAACTTATAAATGACCTATACATACTTTCCAACAACTGATATTCCAACGGCTTTCATTTATTCCATTCTTTTTTGCTGAATATTATTGAAAACAATCATAATATTGCATTATTATGTATAACATATAGTAAATATAAATATTTTCTCCAGTAAATATCATAACCAATAAATAGCAAGTCTGGTATATCCAGATTCATCAGAATAATGTAGCTACTAGCTAACAATGTTTATATATTCTACTATATACTATACTACGCCTGTCTTATCTGCCTCAGAGCTAACTTACTTGAACTGTCTCGTTCACTGCTCTTATCAAATGTGTGGTCATTCTCACTTTCATCTGCAGGAAGAGCCAGTTCTGTCCTTTTCTTGTTTTATTTATATTTATTCATATTTATTCAATAGTATTGCCATTAAAACTAGATTTTATCCACAATGCAAATTCCATTAACATATGACTAATCAACATTATATTGCTAGTATTCATGTTGTTATTATTAAAACTTAAAAGTTCACAGCTGACCTTGCTAGCTAGCTAAACTATTGCAATATTGCACTTTCTACTATTGCATGGTGTTGCCATTTGGCAACATGTACATTTGATCGATTTACAAAAAACTAATTTGAATATGTCATCATAACTCACTGGAGGTGATGTTTCAGATTTTTTGTGGATCTGACATAAATTGATCCTTTGTTTTTATTAACGTTTACATTTACATTCAGCAACTACTCAATTAATGCACGTCTGTCAGAAACCGCGCTACAGGAAAACACTGCATGTTATGTGACTTAACCAAAGCACATCATTGGCTACACTAAGGTCTTCTCTTTCCAAGAGATGGCAACACCATATGGTTAAAATATCATTCATGTAATTATATTTGCAATTTCTTCTTCTTCTTCTTCTTCTTCTTCTTCTTCTTCTTCTTCTTATTATTATTATTATTATTATTATTATTATTATTATTATTATTAGTAGTAGTAGTAGTAGTATTTACAATTATAATACAAAAAAGAAAACAATAAAATGTCATTAACAATAATTAACAATTAAATCATTAATTAGATAGATTTATATGAATTAAATTTATAATCAGACAAAACATTACATGTGTGCCCAAAATTTTCTTTATGAAGTGCTATAGATATTTACCTTAGATGTCACCTATGCTATTGGTGTCTATTGAAAGCAAGGCGTCAATAGAGCCACCATTTTATTACAGGGCAGCGCTCCTTTGAAATGAATGTGAAACCAAGTTGCAGTGGAGGACCGGCCATCCAGAGCCAGAGATATATACACATATATACACATATCTATGATCGGGAGTTTTCCCAGTGGTCAGTATATGCACATATTTTTTTTTATTATGAAAATTATAATTTACATCAATTTTCTATATCGATGGGCACTGCCGACAAAGAGCATGCGTTTGCGTGCATGGAAATGTATTATTCTCCTTCCCAGTTAAATTTGATTTAATCCATGTCCTGAAACACACCCCCTCTCCTGCTTTCCCTTCTAATTCTAATGAAGGAAGTGATTCATTTATGTTATGAACAACTCATTCACTTAGCCGGAAATATAGTCATTTAACTAAACTAGCATAAACCTAGTTGTGGCGAGGGGGCGTGGCCGAGAGCCGTGGGAGCGAAACGAGGCCCGCCACAGATGAGATACACCTGTGGCGCGCACCTGCCTTCAATCCCACGGAAGGAGCTCTGGACTATAAGAGGAGGAACGATGGCAGAGGGCAGAAGAGAGGACCGGGCCCGGACATATTACTTTTGCTTTTGTTTTGATTTAGACGGCAGTCTCCGTGAGGAGCTGCCGTCCCTTTTATTAATAAATATTTATTTAAAAGAGCGTGGGTTCTCCGCCTCCTTCTTCCCGGCGGCCAGGTGGCCGTAACTTTATTACACTAGTATTTAGTGCGAGTTGGTGCTACTTTCCTTATGATCAGTGCACTAAGTGACTGTATTATCATCTTGTTTAGCACAAAAGTTTTTAACATATAAAAACGTAAAAAAACTAAATCTTACTTATGAAATGTTCTGCTTTATGCAGAAGTCCAGCATCTTCAGATTGGCTTTAGTCTTGACTAAGTGCAGATGAATGACATTTGTCCTGGGAGCACTGTACAAATGTGGCAGCGCTATTGATGCATGCTCAGGGTCCATCTGCGATATCTAGTGTATATATATCTATGATGAAGTGTCAAAAACCAAACTTGATTGAGGCTAGTGGGTCGAAGGTAAATAGAGTTGCTATGGGTAATTTCCTAATTTATTTAATAATATAAAAAAATTACTAGAAAACATGTATATCTAATGTATAACAGAATTACACTATAGTTTTTGCCTTGATTTGCTAGCCGATGTCTTCTGCATAGTCCTCTATCAGTCAAGTGACAGTATATGCATTTTAAAAAATCAGATTAATTTACAACATTTAATTGAAACATTTCATTTCAGTTTGCTTATTTTGCAGCTCAGCAATAAAACATACAAAAAAGGTTACATTGAATTAGAAATGACAATCTCTGTGTTAAAGGCATTCACCCCACAACCCTCTCCATCATTCTTACTCTCCTTTTAGATGGTATGGTGGACCAAATCGAAGGTTACAATGGGCCAATTTTGGCCCACGGGCTCTATTTTGGGCATATTTGGTATAGAGAGATATTTAAGACTGAAAAACTAAGAAATAATACATATAAGGGCGTATGTACAGTTGCCTTGAACCGGGCCGTAGCACGATTGTCCCCCCCCACCCGTCTCCCCCGACGGCCCCCACTCACATTGCATTCAGGCCTTGAGCATGCTTACATCATCGTTGATGCGCTGTTCAGTTTAAAAAGTGCTCTCACTCTGCACAGTAGAGATTTCTTTATATTGTTATATCGTTTTAGTCATTTGATATGCGGTAACACGCAGCCACTTTTGACGCTCATGAACAATCATAAAGTCCTCGTGCTGCAGGAATTAGGAGGTTTGCTAAAGGTGTAGCTGTCGTGCAGTGAGGGGTTTGCGTCTTTAATAATCTATGACAGTTTGTGTTCATTAAACAGTAATGATTAATAAATCCATATAAAAACAGTCCCTTAAAAGTCACGCCTCGTCTTTAGTTTTGGGCTCAGGCGCGCTTTGCAAGTACACTGCGCTTTGGCACACTTCTTCCAACCGGGCAAGGGCCGGCCAACTAAACCGCGCCTGAGCCCAATTAAGAACACTCACACTTCTCAAACGATCCAGGAAAGAGGCCTGGGCACGGTTTGGATAGCATCGTGTGAGTGCGCCCTAAATGTCATTATAATGAATTAAAGTTGTTTTATTTAATTAAATATTCAAATCTTTGCAAAAAAATATATAAATATATAGCTCTGCACAACATCTTTTTAAAAGGGGAGGCATTTTATTATTTACAAGTAAAATTATGCCCAAAAACCATTTATTACTTTTATTTGCATAACTATTAATTGTCAGGTAAAAATATATCAGTCAGAGAGATCATATACATTACAGGAAAATACAACACAACTACTTAGTGCTTAATCCTATTTAAATGTTGATACAATTACATTTAAAACTTCATAGTGAAACTTTGAATATGACTATCCCTACCGCAGTCTCTTCCAGCTTTTGCCATCAGATAGACGGTTCTGGAGTATTAGAGCCTGCCCGGAAAGACTACTCAACAGCTTTTTCCCCACAAGCTGTTAGAGCCCACAATTCCAATCATTTTATGCTACTCTGAAATGTTATCCACAGTCCCATAACCAGGACCCCTTCTCCTCTTCACCTTACCATACAAAATCCTTAGGACGTTTCTGAGTGTGCCTGACACAGGTGAGTGGGCTTGACAAACCACCTGCAGAAAACCTGCTTTCATCTCTCTGAAATTTATCCAAAACTTGCACCCGATTTGCAACAGACTTTTTCTCACAATCACTCAACATCTAAAAAAAATATATAATAAAAATCAAAATTGTGCATTTACAAAGTGAGCTTCACACAGGTGATTGTGCTTGACAAACCACCAGTAGAAACACTTTTCTCTCTATATGCATCATTAGCTGTTTCCATCCACCTATTTTTATGCACGTTTTGGATATGTGCATAAAAAACGACTGATGGAAAAGCCATGATGTGCATAAATCTTGAAAATGCGCATAAAAAAACATATGTGCATAACTGAGTACGATAAAACTTTTTATTTGATAAGAAAAGATGAGCATAAACTACGATGGAAACACTTTTACAGCACAAATTCCAGTATGCGCATTAAAAAAGGTCATGTGATTTTGTTTAAAGAGTGTCACGTTTGTGGGTCTTTCTGTTTTTCTTGCATGTGTGTGTGTGTGCGTTTTTGATCGAGCAGTTTCAGGCAGAGAGACGGCACGGAGACTTGCTGAACTTCGACAGGACAATGTGAGTGTGGCTGATTTCTCCATTGAATTCTGTACTCTAGCAGCCGAGTGTAAATGGAATATAGAGGCACAGTGGGATGTATTTTTTTCATGGACTAGTGGATTATCTAAAGGATGAGATTTACGCTATGGATTTACCGAAGACCTTGAATGGACTCATGGAGTTAGCCATCAGAGTGGACACTTGACTGCAGCAGAGAAGAACTCACAAAGAGCGACACACACCACACCTAACCACACAGACTCTTTTTGCTTCTACAGCTCCAGATATTACCTCACTCGACTGCGAAACTGAGCCCATGCAGATAGGCAGAGCTCGTCTTTTTGAAGAGGAGAGACATCGACGTCTAGCAGCGGGGCTGTGCATGTACTGTGGAGGCGCTGGGCATTTTCTGGCTCGGTGTCCAGTCAAACGCAAGAGTCCGGTCAGGGGTAAGAGTTTGAGGGTTGGTGAGGCCATTTTAAAGGAACCCTCTTCAGACAGCACTACATTACCCATAAGACTTTGCACTGAATCTGATGTTCATGACTGTAAAGCGCTCATTGATTCTGATTCTAAATTGGTTTATAAGCTAAAATCCCTGTAATTCCTCTTTCCTCACCTATTGCTGTTCACTCACTTAGCGGTATTTCTCTTTCTACTATTACACATTCCACGGGTGCTATCAAGCTCATCACTTCTGGTAGTCACTCTGAAACGATTACGTTTTTTTTTTTAACAGAAACGCTCGCTACTCCTGTGATTCTTGGCCATCCTTGGTTGGTTTTGCATAAACCCCACATTAATTGGGGTTTTAATTCTGTGTTTTCTTGGAGCGAGAGTTGTCATGAGCCCTGTCTTTTGTCTGCGTGTTCTGCTGTGTCTCGTTCTGTGTTGCAGGAAGAATGGAAGTATCTATCAAACGTGCCTCGTGAGTACCTTGACCTAAAGGAAGTGTTCAGTAAGTCCCGGGCTGCATCTCTTCCTCCGCATCGTCCCTATGACTGTGCCATAGATCTATTGCCAGGTCTGTCTCCACCTAAAGGCAAATTATACTTGCTTTCTGCTCCAGAAAGGGAGGCCATGGAGAAATATACTGTATTTCTGATTCTTTGGCAGCCAAGATCATCCATCCCTCTTCTTCACCAGCAGGGCCGGGATTTTTTTTTTTTTTGTGAAAAAGAAGGATGGTTCCCTTCGTCCCTGCATTGACTATTGGGGGCTGAAAAACATCACGGTGAAGAATACTTATCCTTTGCCGTTAATGTCTTCAGCCTTTGAACGTCTGCAGGGGGTGAAATTTTTTACAAAACTAGATTTCTGCAATGCTTATCATTTGGTCCGCATAAGGGGCTAGGGGCGTGGATGAAAAATGGCTTTAACACCCCTAGAGGGCATTTTGAGTACTGCATTCTGCCCTTCGGTCTTTCTAACGCTCCGGCTGTTTTCCAGGCACTCGTCAATGGCGTATTGAGAGATATGATAGATCAGTTTATTTATGTCTACCTGGACGACATACTGATATTTTCACATTCTCTCCAGGAACATATTCAGCACATCAGGGGAGTGCTTCAGAGGCTGCTAAAGAATGATCTTTATGTCAAATGCGTTTTTCATGCACAATATGTTCCTTTTCTAGGGCATATCGTGTCAGTCGAGGGGATGCGCATGGATCTAGAGAAGATTCAGGCTGTGGTAGATTGGCCAACTCCAGATTCCCGTAAGGCTCTGCAAAGGTTTCTGGGCTTTGCCAATTGTTACCGGCGATTTATTCACAATTTTGGCCAGCTCGCCGCACCTCTGATCGCCTTGACCTCTTCCAAAACGCCGTTCAGGTGGTCCAGTGCAGCCGAAACCGCGTTTGCCAAACTGAAGGGTTGCTTAGTTTCAGCCCTGAAAGTTTTCAGTTCCAGACATGGGAGATCGTGTCGAAGGTTCGCGCAGCCTCGGAAGGGGTAACGCCCCCGATCGGATGCCCACCGGGTCGGTTATTCGTGCCAGAGGAACTTTGGTCAGACGTTATCCGGTGGGGACATTCTTCCAAAGTAGCTTGTCATCCAGGGGTGAGTCGCACACTGTTTTCTATTAAACAACGATTCTGGTGGCCAATTATGGCTCGTGATGTGCGTAATTTTGTCTTGGCTTGTTCTGTTTGTGCAGTTTCTAAGACTTCCAATTTCCAACTTCCAATTGCAGTTTCTAAGACTTCCAACAGCCGTTGTCAGTGCCTTCGAGACCCTGGTCCCACATCTCGCTAGATTTCGTTTCGGGCCTTCCATCCACGAACAGCAACACGGTGGTTTTAACCGTGGTGGACCGGTTCTCGAAGGCGGCTCATTTCATTCCTCTGCCCAAATTACCTTCAGCCAGAGAGACAGCGGTTGCGGTCGTTAATCACGTCTTTCGCATTCATGGCCTCCTGACGGACGTAGTTTCTGACCGGGGTGCTCAGTTTGTGTCTAAATTTTAGAGAGAGTTTTGTAGATTATTGGGGGCCACTGTTAGTCTTTCATCTGGGTTTCATCCCTAGAGTAACGGTCAGACTGAAAGAGCCAACCAGGATCTTGAACGCACATTGCGATGTTTGGTTTCTCAGAATCCCGCTTCCTGGAGCCAGCAGCTCACATGGGTTGAGTACGCACATAACTCATTACTAGTGTCAGCCACGGGCCTCACTCCGTTTCAGTGTAGTTTAGGTCACCAGCCATTTATTTTTCCCAGTCTGGAATCTGAAGTTGCTGTCCCCTCCGCTCGCGCCTTTGTTCAGAGGTGCCGTCGCACCTGGAACAGGGCCAGACAGACCCTCTTCCAGGTGGGCGAGCGCACCAAGGCTAAAGCCGATCGCCACCGGTCTTAGCCTCCTGTTTACGTTGTCGGTCAAAAAGTGTGGCTTTCTTCTAAAAACATTCCTCTTCGCACTGTTTGTAATAAACTTGCTCCCAAATTTGTCGGCTCTTTCATTGTCACAAAAATCATTAGTCCTGTGGCAATCCGCCTTAAATTACCTCCAGCGTACAGAAGGGTTCATCCCGTATTGCATGTATCCAAAATTAAGTCAGTTTTTCATACAGCCATTAATCTGCATACTCCGGTTCCCCCCCACCCCACCGCCGCGTCTCGTGGATGGGGAGACTACTTATTCGGTTAAGCGCATTCTGGACTCAAGACGGAGAGGATGAGGATTCCAGTACTTGGTGGACTAGGAAGGTTATGGTCCTGAGAAGAGAAGTTGGGTTCTTGCTGGGGACATATTGGATCACTCTCTTATCGATGATTACAATCGCCGGGTAGGCTCTTCTGGGAGCGCCATGAGGCGCTCCTAGGAAAGGGGGTACTGTCACGTTTGTTGGTCTTTCTGTTTTTCTTGCGTGTGTGTGTGTGTGTGTGTGTGGGAAGTGGGTGTGTCTTGTTTGGGTTCTTCACCGTGCGTGGTGTGTGTGTGTATGTGTGTGTTTACATTCATCAGCTGGGTGGTCACGTGTTTTGTCGCTACTCTCAACGCACAGGTGTTTGTTATCAGTCACAGCTGATGTGCGTTCCGCACGCTATATATGTTCAGTGTTTTGTAGTTAGCATTATCAGTCCGTTGTTGTTCACTCCTGTGTCTGCTTCTGTTAGACTCTCTCGTCCACCTTGGTGGAGGCTCTCCGACATAACCTGTTTCTTTTGGACCTTACGCAAGTCTCCGTCTCTTTGATGTTGTTACTATTGCCTGCTCTGAATATAACATTATCTGTGAAAGACTTTATACGACGTTGGTTCATGGATGAACCTTCATCGCTGTTTGGCGTGTCGTATTCTGGTGTGAGCATCCTTGCCCTACACTATATCTGGTGAAATCTATACCAGTTGTGACTCTTTAAATTAATCATCTTGTTTTCACTTGCATTTGGGTCTCCTGTGTATATCATTGTGACAAAGAGATCATGTGATGATAAAAATGTGTGAAAATGGACAAACCAGCAGGCTGAGCACACTGTAAAACATCGGAAATGTTGTTTTAGTCATTCTAAAACGCCTTACTGTTTAAGCATTAGTGTTATTATATTATTAATGACATCCAGAATCAAGAGCGTCTGTGCTCCGCGTCTGACACCTTCAAACGCCACCATGCATTCACTGTGTGTCAGGGTTGCATTTCTGACACGCAAGTCATTTATTAGATGAAGAAAAGATTGTCACAGCTTCTCTTATCGCAGCAAATTCAGTTTTTACTGTTGATATTTGGCACCAGTTAATCAGGAAGTGACAATTTTGTTTGCTTTGACTCGGATGGAATCGCAGCTTTATTCGCACGTCTTTTATGCGATAATCCAGTTTTGCGCATAAAGTTCATTTGCATTTTTGGATGGAAACATAGCTATACACACCTCACTCCTTACTCTAGCACTAACAATTCTTTTGTATAATTATCACTTCTTGTGTATATTATATTCTTGATGAACTGCTAAATGCCTCCTCAATTGTACAATACTTGACAAAAGTCCTGTCGTCGATCTCAGTTGTAAGAGCAACAAAAAATAACTTGACTTCTAGTTGATCATTTAGAAAAGTGGCAGAAGGTAGAGATGAATCATCTATTGAACTGCATCCCAATCATCACAAATACTGCAGAAGACCTTTTGGAACCTGCATGGACCCAAGATTCTCACTGAAATCAGCCAAGTTTGGTGAAAGAAGGGTTACATTCAGTATGGGGGCATACAAGAGATCTGCAAAGTGGATGGCAACATCAGCAGCCTGAGGCATCAAGACATTTCTGCTACCCATTACATTACAAACTATAAAAGAGTGAAAATTGTTCAGCAGGAGCGCTCCTTCTCATACTTCAGTCTCCACATCAAAGTTCCTGAAAGTAAAGAAAGTCACTCCAGGATTGGCCAGTCCAGTCACCAGACTTAAACATTATTGAGCATGTCTGGGGTAAGATGAAGGAGGAGGCATTGAAGATGAACCCAAATAATGTTGATGAACTCTGGCAGGTTTGCAAGAACGCATTCTTTGCCATTTAAGATGACTTCATTAATAAGTGATTTGAGTCATTGTAGAGATGTATGGAAGCAGTCCTCCAAGCTCAATATTAACTATTTTTACACTGCACCATGTCTTTATATTCTATACTGTACATTACTTCTGTTAAGCAACAAAACTTTTGTCAATGCAAAGTCAGACCTTACTGGCCTAATTAAATAATATAAAACATCTAAGCATGATTATATTTTATTTTGTTAAAATAAACATAAACTAGAAGCCTTTGCCTTTCATATAAGCCACTTCTGATACCAAATTATCAACTTGAAGTCAAGTTATTATTTGTTGTTCCTAAAACAACAAATGTTTGGATAGGTGACTTTTGTTTAGGTTTGGATAGGTGACTTTTGTCAAGTGGTGGAAGCTTTGGACAACAGCATCTGCTAAATGATTAAATGTAAATGTGGAAAACAAATAATAGTGTGTATTCAAGAGTACTGACCTGACTTTTTCCAGTCCCGGCTTCACCAACCACAAACACTGAGTGATGAACAGACAGAAGCTCCTCCAGCTGGACAACCTTAAAGAGTAATACAAAATACAATTTTTAATAGGGGATCTAAAACAGTATGCTAACTTCATGTTAAACACAAACAATAGTATAGTACCTTCTGAATGAATGTGTCCTCAGGTTGAAGCTTTAAGTCTAGACTAGTCTGACGGACTAAATGTTCAAACTCTGCATCAATCTGCCTTTCCACTTCCAGACCAGGAAACAAATCTCTAATCAAACCGAAGAACACAGGGACATCTTCTGAAATGATCTTCGGCATGTTGAAATCCCTCAAAGCCTGCATCAACACCTACATGACATAACAGCAAATCAAAGTGTCAAAACCCATGCCTTCTGTACTTACAGAGCTTTAAATCAAGCACAAAAAAGTCCATCACCTGATCTTCTGGCCTAGTCCGATTTGCTCTTCTGAGAGCTCCAGCAACAGCCAGCACAGGTTTAACAGCACGCAAACCCCAGTCGTAGTGATCCTACAGCAGAAAAATCATGTACAGTTGAGATAAAAACTAGACAACCACTTATTATTAACATTGTTTTAATGAACTTCATTTTTAAACTCAGACTCAACTTTACTGTCCTGTTTAGGGAAAGTAATAATGTAGTAATGTGCCATATACCACTAGCCATATGAACACATTGCCAATTTACCATCGTAATAAATAAAATGATTATATAATTGCCCAATAAAATTTTAAAGGGGTTAGTTCACTCAAAAATTTTAAACTACTAACTATTTACTCACCCTGAAGTGGTGAGTAATTATTCTGTTGAACATAAAATAAAATAATTTAAAAAAAGCTGAAACCATTGACTTTTATAGTAGGAAAAACAAATACTATGGAAGTCAGTGGTTACAGATTTCCAACTTTCTTCAAGATTTCTTCTTTTGTGCTCAATAGAAGCAAGAATTTCAGTCACACTTTATTTTGATGGTCCGTTTGTTGAATTTAAGTTAAATTGCATCTACATGCCAACTAATTCTCAATAGATTAAGTTACTTGCAAAGTTCCTTATAGTCAGTTAAATGTCGATTGAAGAAGCAGTACCAACAGATATTAAGCAGACAGTCTACTAATACTCAAATGGACCATCAAAATAAAGTGTTACAACTGATTAAATAAAGATAAATTTTATTTTTGGATGAACTATCCGTTTTTATGTACCAAATACATCCTCCTTCTCTTTGCTGGATTTATATAATAAAATAATGGCTACCATAATAAAATAATCTCTAGTTCTATTTATTCTGCATGTAGGAACTCCTAATGGCAAGAAGTGAAGCTCAGCATGCAATGGGTGTTCTAGAGTGCAAAGAATAACCTGGGCTTTCTTCACAACATAATTTTGGTATATTACAATAGGTCCAGTTTTATTAATAATAATGAAAATATAGCCTGTAACCCAACCTGACCTTATTGAACAGACTCAGATTATCATACCATGCTACAATGTAAAAAATAATGTAATAAATTGTTTATAAAAAATGTCATTGTAAAAGATTTAAGTTTCCTCAGCAAAAACAAAAAAAAAGTGTCCTCTTTGTTTCACCTTTTTATGGACAGCCAAAATGCCAAACTTCACTGCTTAAAATTTGAAGGAATTTTAGTTGATGCTATAACCAAGGCACATCCGCAAAACAAAACAAAATATTCTGATCTAAATCTAAATTAAAGAATAATGATGATTCTAGTAAAAAGAACAGCCAAAGTTTATGATAATTGCAGTATTTAAAATAAGTAGAAAGGACATCACTAGAATTTTTTTTCATTTTCAAATATGTACTACTGTACATGATAGGTCTTCACAGAGGACCCAATACTTGAGGACCTGTCCCAGGACACCTGGGTTTAGGATGATTATTTTTTTATATTCAGGTCAAATCCAAATATGTCAATACAATGTATCAAGTCTCTGTGTAATACCCAAGTCAATTGGACTTCAACACTCCATCTACCACTGATGAGTCAGCAGGACTTCGCATGTGTTTTGAAATGTGCAACTTGTAAAAATGAGATGCAACTTCATCAGAAAATAAGATGGTAAAAACACACACACACACACACACACACACACACACACACACACACACACACACACACACACACACACACACACACACACACAAACACACAAACACACAAACACACGTTACCTCAACCACAAGAAGAGAGCTCAATTGTATTTTCTATTGTGGTGCTGATAACGACACTCTATGGAATGTTTGTTGAATAATAAATAATAAATAAATACAATAGCGCACACAAGCGCTCTACTACAGTCAGGGAGAGGTTTCCAACTGTAAGCCAACATTTAGTTTTTTGTCATTAGTTTTTTTTTTACCAACTTTTTTATACTTGTTAGTAGCAAATTACTGTCAATGTGTCAATTCGGTACTGGCAGGTATGTGTCTTCCTAGATGGGTTCGGTACATTTAAGGTACATTTATTCCATGCAGCACATTTACAGGTCTCTTCAATTTTAGGGAACACATTTTTGGACACACAAAGACCACCTTTACTCTACATGTGTAACTCATGCTTTAAAACCGCTCTTTTACTCATGTAACAATAATTTGTGATTTAGAAATTAAAAAACTGTAGCTTGTTCTTTAACTTTGATATTCCCTGTATACATAGGTGTTTTCCTGTATGGCCCTTTATATGTCAGCATACCTGTTTAGAGAGCAGCTCCTTACAGAGCCTGTAGAGGGTGATGAACTTGTTGCCCAGAATCTGAGCACTCTGAAATCCCGCAGACATTAACATAATCTCACAGATCAGCTCCATGTCAGGAACCACCATGGCACATGGCCTGCAAAACACAGCAATGATGTGCTATTTATGACATCCTCAACACACTGCTGATACAACTTTCAGATATTTTAATCTATTTTACATTTACATTTATTTGTTTTTCAATTATTTTTTATATATAAAACATATCCGTTTTGTCAATCTGTACCTGAAAAGAGCTTTAAGGTTCTCCGGCAGCTCAGTTCGTCCAGCATACCCAGGGTTCATTGTGATGAAGATCCCAATAGAAGGTTTCAAGCTAATCTCTTCCTCTAAAAACAGGAATCTGAAGGGGGAAATTGATAAAAAAATAGCTAAATAGTTTACAATAACTAGTTAGGAACCTACAGTATAAATACAACCCCCTTACCTTTTCCTCTGTTTGCGAATGGCATCATGTATGGTCTTCACCTGCACTGCCACCACTGACAGCACTTCCACAGCGATCCGGTTAAACTCATCAAAGCAGCCCCAAGCCCCTGTTTGTGCCAGACCTTTAAAGATGTTCCCTATGGACTGAGAGGCAGAACAAGTCAGCTAAACACTTCACTGTGTCCACTGTTATGGCAAGACACTGAATGTGAATGGAGTAAAAAAAAGAAGCTAATAGTAATCTCCATGTTTCCCCACTTAATAGATCATGTGGCAACCTGTTTGACTTAAAGCAGTGTATCCATACTTTCACTTACACAGCACTACCAATAAAGAATTCACCCAGTCATCTGTTTATTTACTACAGATACTTTTAGATGAAGACTACAGCTGTTTTCTGCTGTCTGCATTCAAAGTGAGACAGCTGCCATCTTAAACAAACTCACAGATTATTAAAATATCAGCTTAAACCGAGAAAATGGGACTATAAATGAAATTGTATTGATTTGTGTTGATGCATTGATGCAGATGAAGTTGGTATATGTACTTCTCAGCATGTCAAATGAATATTTCAGACGTTTACATGGGGGCTGCTTTTTAAAGACAAATTTAAGCATTTTAGAGTCCTGAAGAATAAATAAGTAAAACTTTGTGAGGATGTTTTTGTGCTGCTATTATGGTTGTTGTTGTTGCTGTTATGGTTATGTAGCTACAGCCATATCACCCTGCAGCCCAAGACTGGTTACTCACTGAAGCTAAGCAGGGCTGAGCATGATCAGTACATGGACGAGAGACTACATGGGAAAACTAGGTTGCTGTTGGAAGTGGTGTTAGTGAGGTCAGCAGGGGGTGCTCAACTTGCAGTCAGTGTGAGTCCTAATGCCCCAGTAAAGTGAAGGGGACACTATACTGTCAGGGAGCGCTGTCTTTCAGATGAGATGTTAAACTGAGGTCTTGACTCTCTGTGGTCATTAAAAATCCCATGGCACTTCTCGTAAAGAGTAGGGGTGTAACCCTGGTCTCCTGGCCAAATTCCCTCTATAGACCCTTACCCATCATGGCCTCCCAATCATACCCAGCCACTAAATTGGCTCTATCACTGTCTCTCCACTCCACCAATAGCTGGTGTGTGGTGAGCTCACAGGCGCCGTTGTCCTGTGGCTGCCGTCATATCATCCAAGTGGATGCTGCACACTGGTGGTGGTGTGGAGAGACACCCCCCTCATGACTGTGAAGCGCTTTGGGTGTATGGCCATACACAATAAATGCACTACATAAATACACATCACATTACATTGTTTCACAGCCTGCTGTGGAAAGCTGATTCACAAAAATATTCAAATTATCTGGCATTTGTATCCATGCATTTTACATGTTTTAATATAGAATGTTTATATCTATGTTTAACATTAAAATGAAAAAAAAAGTGTCTTCAGCACTGTTAGGGGAGTATTGGTTTTCTCATTCACAAAGGCTAAACCGGGACTTTAGACTGGTACGTGCAAAGTGTAAACAAAGCAGCATTTAGTACTTTTTAGAACTTAAGTACAGCCAGCCTCTTTGTGTTCCATCTTGACTTGTATTGTTTATTTGCTACATTACTTGACTACATCACTCACACTCTGATTTGTTGCTGAATAACTAGTCAGAGAACTATCTTTAACCGAAAACTGACACTGATTCTACACAATGAATCACGCCAACGAGTTCCAACGTCAACCCGACGAGAGATGATGTGTGGAACACACCAAACCACCAGCTTGGTGTGACTAAATCCTAAGAAGACTGCATTTTAAATCAGTATTAGATTATACAATTATTTGTAACTTTTTATTAATTAAAAGTTAGTACTGATATCAAATTAAAACCACCAACTATTTGGCAGAATGACATTATCTTAATCTATGTAAATAGAAAAAAAATGAATGTGAGAAGGGATCAATGACTAATTAATAAAACTGATTGCTTTTATAGATGACAAACTAACAGGTAATATGAAAAGATTTAATAGAGAATTTTACTTGTGTTGGAACATTTACATAAAATATATCTTATAAATGTATATTCATAGCAGTATCAAAGTAAAAAATAATTCAAAATTGAGGAAATAACAAACTGACGTAATAAGAGAAAATGTGGCAAATATACTTTTTAATAAACAATTAATAGCTTACTCTTATTCTTAATAACTTGAGGAAGCACTCATTTTTAAACTCAGAAGCAGAAAACATTTGGACATAAGCCCAATAACTTAATAGTCTTAAATCACAAATGCACAATATTAATATTTTTAGTTTTCTGTGAATTTTCCCAAGAAGTATTCCATTCAAAGATAAGACGGAACTACCAATACACTGCATCGCAGAAAGGCAGAAATTAAGTGAGTCCTTGTGAAAATGGACGATTGATAACATGAATACATCAACTGCTAACATTTGTTGTAATAAAAGTTTTCTTAAATTGTATGTTTTAAGTATTCAAACAATATATCTAAATAAATATGTGCTAGCTTGCATACATGTCAAAAATCTGAATTTATTTTTACACAGAGGGAGTTTTGTTAAAGAATCCCTATAATGGGTTTTTGAAAATGACCTTCCATGCAGTGTGCAACACAGCTGTAAGTGAAGTGAAATATCCAGCTAAGGCTAAAATCTGAAAGTGTGTCGTGTTTAAAACTATTGATTCATCTATAAAAGATTTGACTCAGAGTGGTTCAAATGAATTATCTTGGTATTGAGTCTTTAGCTGTGTCGCGTGACGTCGATATGGAACTCAAGCCCCGCCCATTTGTTGCACGCGCAGACCTGAAAAACTTGAAACCCCAGGCCCCACCCACAAACACTGTAGCAGACCCCTGTCGCAAAGACACTGTGCTCTGAGGTGTGAGGGAAAGTTAGTGTTGTTTTCCATAACCAAAGATGAGGCTGTGAAGAGTCAATGATTGAAGTTTATTTTTGCAAAAATACCTCAGCATTATAGCCCCAGCCTTGTGCTGTGTTCCCGTCAATTTTCTGATGAGTGCTTCAGCAATCTACAAGCTTACAAAGGGGTATCCGTCAGCCGTTTGTTTAAGGAAGGATCTGAAAAGACTATTGAGGTATGTTTTTTTAGAGCTTGACAGGAACTGCACAGTTCATGGATCAGTTCCTTCCTCCTTTTCACAAGCGTAAGTAACTTAAGTGCAATTAAAATGATTGCCTCCTTGTTTTCTCTAGCTTGCACATTATGTAATTAATTGTGTTTTGTTACTTGTAACCACTCCATGTGGCTTGTACTCTATCTGGTTAACTCTTTATATTCTCATATCGCGTCTAAAACCATGTTGAAAAAGTGGCGCGTGCCGCATTCTTTATGGATTTAAACGTGTTTGTGAGCTCACAATCCCCTGCCATTTGTCGTTACTATGGCCACCGTCAGCTGTTCCAACACACGTGCAGCGGTCAAGTTTTTAAATATTTCAGCTTTGCCGCTGTGTAAATTAATACTGAATGTGTGTCAAAGTTTAGAATAGAGCAATATCCTGGTGTTAAACTACATTGTTTTAATGCACTCCTGCATTGGGCTCACACATGTACTCTGCACTCTGACTACTTCAATTTTGTTGTTAAGCCACGATGGGCAATTCTTTCTGTCTCACACTGAACGCAGTCAACCATTTGCAATAGACTGGGTCATCGGACCAATCAGCGCAGATTAGCATCAAGCTAAGGAGGAAAAAAATGAATCGCTGAACTAATCATATGGAAGTCGTTGGGATAATTAAGTAAAAATAAATGCATATTATATGACAATGAAAGTGTTTTTTGACCTTGCATGCATATCAGACTGTTGTTAAAGACCCCCAAAACCAAAATATGACCTTTTATAATGCATAATAGAGGCTCTGTAATCATGAAATATCATAAAAAAACATTAAATAATTTGGGAAATATGATTATTTAAAATGTGAAGTCTGGTGTATGTGTGTTGCTGAAGTGAATATTTATGGATTGTTACAGAATTTTTTTTTTTTTTGCGAAAACGGCCCTTAAAAAATACTAATTATAGTTGAAAGCTACGGGGACAAATAATAACATTAAATTATATGTTATATAAGTAATACAGTATAAGAAACACTTAAAAGTGTTTTTGGAAATTAGACTGAAAAAGAAAAACACTTTATGAAAAGCTAAACAGCCCAAATTCACAAAATAGGCAGGAGTATGAAAAGTGGTGTTTTTGATGCAATGTCTCGCATTAACAAAACACTGAAGAACTTCCAAAGCACCAGCCAACTGTGCTATAGTTTCAAACAAATCAGTCATTGATTTCTTTCAATTAAGTGGTAGGAGTCTATTCAGCAAAGTAATTACATGCATTAGGACTTCATCTGATCAAATATACTGGTAATTGTCCTGAGGAGGCTGAGTCCCATGTCTGCTAGTGTGCCTACCTTATAGTCCATCTGTTCAGAGCAGTTGAAGACATAGACCATGATGCCCAGAGCTCTGCCCAGGTCTTTAGTGGTTTCAGTCTTTCCTGTGCCAGCTGGTCCTGCTGGAGCACCGCTCATTGTCAAGTGCAGTGACTGGGTCAGTGTTATATAGCACCTGTAATTAAAAACAGAAATCTCAAAACACTGAATAAAAAAATAGTTATGGAAGGCTTTTTGATATATTTCATTATTCCACATCTCTCTGAAATGCTGGATTCTGATAAATGCTAATTGATAATAATAAAATAATATATTCAATTTATGTATTATACAGTGTTCAGCATAATTGACATCTCTATGAATTGCTGGATTCTGATAAATGCTAATTGATAATAATAAGATAATATATTCAATTTATGTATTATACAGTGTTCAGCATAATTGACTACAGCCCATTTTAAAAATGAATATTTTTATCAATTACAACCTCAAGTCTTTTTGAATATGATGCCACAAGATTGGCACACTTGTCTTTGGGAATTTTTGCCCATTCCTCTTTGCAGTACCTCTTAAGCTCTATCAGGTTAAATGGGAAGCAACGGTGAACAGCCATTTTCAGATCTCTCCAGAGATGTTCAATAGGATTTAGGTCTGGGCTCTGGCTGGGCCACTCAAGGACATTTACTGAGTTGTTGTGAAGCCACTCCATTGATATTTTGGCGATTTGCTTTGGGTCATTGTCCTGCTGGAAGATGAACCGTCGCCCCAGTTTGAGGTGAAGAGCACTCTGAAGCAGGTTTTCATTCAGGATGTCTTTGTACATTGCTGCATTCATCTTTCCCTCTATCCTGACTAGTCTTCCAGTTCCTGCTGCTGAAAAACATCCCCACAGCATGATGCTGCCACCACCATGCTTTACTGTAGGGATGGTATTAGCCTGGTTTTCTCCAAACATAACGCCTGGTATTCACTCCAAAGAGTTCAATTTTAGTCTCATCAGACCAGAGAATTTTGTTTCTTATGGTCTGAGAGTCCTTCAGATGCCTTTTGGCAAATTTCAGGTGGGCAGTGGCTTCCGTCTGGCTACTCTACCATACAGGCCTGATTGATGGATTGCTGCACAGATGGTTGTCCTTCTGTAAGGTCACACTAGAGTTTGTGCGTGCAAAATTCTGTCGTACGGTGCTGCAAAAAGGGGCGGGATTAAACAAGATGATTAGGCATTCAAAAAGCGAGCGATTGCTTTTCTGTTCAGAGAGGTCATGTTTTGATCCTGGATTGGTCTCACATTGTCAAGTGATGTGATTTCGCAGGTCAGAGTTCACCAAGCTTGAACTTTGCACTGCAGCGAAATGCGAAACTTGACGCATGACTCTGCATTTCAGGTCTGACGCATTCGCGAGCGTATGAATGGAAGTCTATTGGGAGAAAAGTCCAGTGTGACCGCAGATTAAGGCCCTTCTCCCCTGATCACTCAGCTTAGATGGCCAGCCAGCTCTAGGAAGAGTTCTGGTTGTTCCAAACATCTTCCACTTATGGATGACATGCACTGTCAACCCTGGTACCTTATTTAGACGGGTGTACGCCTTTTCAAATAATGTCCAATCAACGGAATTTACCACAGGTGAACCCCAATTAAGCTGCTGAAACATCTCAAGAATGATCAGTGGAAACAGAAAGTACCTGAGCTCAATTTAGAGCTTCACGACAAAGGCTGTGAATACTTATGTACATTTGATTTTTCAGGTTTTTTATTTTTTATTAAATGTGCAACAATTTCAAAAAATCGTTTTTCACATTGTCATTATGGGGTGTTGTGTGTAGAATTTTGAGAAAATAAATGAATTTAATCCATTTTGGAATAAGGCTGTAACATAAAAAAATTTGGAAAAAGTGAAGCGCTATGAATACTTTCCGGAGGCACTGAAGATAAGTTTCAGATATGGCTTCAGTACTGACTAATCTAATGTGTATGCACAAATATAATATTTTATAGCTTCCTATTAAAAATGTTAATTAAAAAAATTGATTTGTGAAGTGTGTACTTATATATGCTAAGCACTGTATATAAATAATATATCTATAAATGAATAAATTATATAATTCAGCACACCCCAAAGATTCTCAATAGGGTTAAGTCTGGACTCTGTGGTGTCTAATACATGTGTAAAATCAGTGTTTTACACTCCCTAAACCACTCTTTCACAATTTGAGCAAGATAAATCCAAGCATTATGGAGTATGCCCATGTCATCAGAGAAGAACAAAATCCACTGATTAACTAACCTGGTCATTCATATATTCAGGTAATCAGATGACATTATACATTGGGCATATAACATTGGTACATTTAGACCAACACCATCTGTAGCATTACCAGATTACAGCACTGCCCGCACAAGCTTATATGTTAAGCACTACGCATGATCACTTCATCTGCCTCACTTCCTACATCTATGTGGCCATCACATCCACAAATCTGGATTCATCAGACTATATGATTTGCTTCCATTGCTCCAGTGTCTTATTTTGCTGCTTCCTAGCATAAAAGCATTCATCAGCATAAATGATTTTACATAAACTGATTTACATGGTCTGTCTTTAAAGGATGCATTGTTTAAAATTTATTTTCTCTATAGAAAGAGTTTTTCTATAGAGTGTTTCCTGGAACTAGACTGTAGTGTCTTGATCGTTGTCAATAGCAGCACTGAAAATAAAACTGTGTACTGTACAGTAGTAAGAGTAAAACATATTTTTCTATTCATCTTGTTGCCAATGTTATGTAATAGATTATACATAATTAAAGATGTTTTTTAAAACAATTTAAATTTAAATTCAGTTTTTCACACCACATATTTATTTACTAAGTGAAAATAAATTCTATGACTGTTCAGTATGCCTTTAAATCTTGCTTCAACTTGCTTATTTTTCTTGGCTAAAAGTCTTGGCTAACAGTTGAGCTGATAAAAATGTCAGCAATATTGTGTCATTATATGATGCAAAAGTGTGTAGATATATTTAAACTGCAATACATGTCAAAATGTGCTGATTTGTGCATTTAGCAATTCTCTTTAAACATTTACATTTATTTAAACGTATATGGCTCTTTACCATTCTTAAAAATGTTTTTTTCTAGTATTTATACAGTGTTCATGGGACACATTTTTTTCTGTTTCAGACTGTTTTTAAGAAACTTGTATACGGTATGCAAAGTATACGGTTATGTGTAAAAGTTCAAATGAATTCAATTCTTTTCCCTATCAGTGCAGACAAAAAATTTGCTGGTCCTTGGCAGGTCTTGGAAAATAAAAAATAAAACATCAGATGAACAATATTACATGAAATATTGCAGCATGTCATTGTTTTACAAAAATAAAAGCCAAAATGTACAGCCACAAGTGACAAACTTAGGGCACCATTTGATTGAATTGCCTATAGATACTTTTTTTATCAGTAATTATTTGAAGTAACTGTTGCTCGCATGACTTGCTTGGAGTTGTTTTTGTCCACTTTTCTTTAAAAAACATTGCTGCATTGTATTGGGGTTTGAGGGTATACATTTCAGACATTTCACTCTGGAATTTGACTGGACTTTTGTAACATCTTATTACTTTTGTTTTTCAGTCATTCTGTTGAAGATTTGCTGATGTGATGGGAACCATGGTTCCTGATGATTGACCCAATTTTAGTCAAACTTTAGCTTTCAGATGGATAGACTTACATTCAACCATAGAATACTTTGGTATAAAAAGTTAATGATAACTTGGTGATTGTAAACCAAATGCATAAAGTTAATGGTAATTTAAATGTAGTAATTATAAACTGCCTTTAAAATAAACCCAAAATTGCGACGTTTGCACCAACATTTTGGAATTTTGGTATTGGTTGTTTGTGCTGATCTGCTGTGGTGTAAATTATGACCGAACATCTCCACTTTGATCTCATCTGTTCATAACACTATATGGTATAGGTGAATTGAATAAAGTAATTTGGCCATAGTGTATGAGTGTGGGTGTGTGCATGTGTTTAGAGTGTGTAGGTGTTTTCCAGCACTAGGTTACTGCACTCTCAGTGCTGGGTGACAGCTGTCAGTGCATCCGCCACATTAATTAATTGTCAGAGTATTTGGCGGTTCGTTCCACAGTGGCAACCCCAGATAAATCAGGGAATAAGTCAAAGTAAATTGATTAAGTGTGAGTGTCCCAAATTTTTGTTTTTAATGAATAATGACAATGTAAGGTGTCATGTGTTGACATCACCAGAAGTTTTATTTTCCAAATATTAAGACCAACCAAGAACCAGATCACTTTTTAAAATTTTTAATATTCTGATATGGAAAACTATGGAATTCAATAGTGTGTTTCTGTGTCAAATTACTAATTCATTTGCTAATGGCAATGACAACAAATAATCTCTACTAAAGTTCTGATGTTAAATAGTTCACATTTAATATATCTGTTCAAACTAGTTAACATTTTTTGACTTGACTTGAAGATACTTAACTATTTACCTGTCTGTGAGTGGTGTAATGACCAGACGTGGCGTGTTGCCCAAGTATTCATAAGAATAACGAAACTGGGCATCGCAGATGTTGATGAAGCAGTGTTTCTGCTCATCATTCCAGCTGTGGCGGAGCTGAGAAACCCAGGCGAAAGCCTGAGCACTGCTAACCTGGAAAAAGACAGCCTCAAACATTTAATTAAACACTTCTGAAGGGAAAAAAAACACACAGCTTAAATGCTCCCAACTCAATTAATTAATCAATTACTTGCTTGTCAATTTAAATCCCATTAAAATAATGACTGAGAAACTAAGTGCCAAACACCACTAAATGATTTAAAACAAGGAAACAGAGCATCCTTTAGTCAACATGATCATTATTTACACATTGCAGTAAACATGACCCAACCTTCTGAGCGATGAGTTTGGAGACCACGTCTCTGGCGTGAACATCTATGGTGCACAGGGTCATAATCTTCTGCCTGTCACCCGGGTTCAGTTCCCCCAATAACATGTTTATCAAGGAGTTTAGCTGGGCAATCTGGAGAAGTAGGACAGATATTTTAGAGTTTCAGAGGGCACAATGATGGCTTTTGAGAGCATACAGTGAGCTTTGTGGCCCCTGCTTACAGTAATTATATCAATTTACATGCCAGAGAGAAGTGGATGGTAATAACTGCACTGACAGGGGCTCAGGGTCATGTGTTCATCACAGAAATCCCCCCACGTTTATGAAGCAAGGTCATATATTCCAGTTGGGAGGCCAAATAAGCACAGAGCTCATTTATCAATGTTGGGGGGACTGCAAGTGTGTACGACTGTTTGACTATGAATAAGAGCGGCCAGCTGCTGTGTGTGTGTGTTTTTGTGAGAGTGTGTGACAATGAATGAGAGTGCTGGGTCAATATGTGTGTGTGTGAGTGTGCGCAAGTTGGGGGAAGGCGTTTAAGAGGCGATACTGT
This sequence comes from Danio tinwini, assembly GCA_903798205.1. Lineage (NCBI taxonomy): Eukaryota > Metazoa > Chordata > Actinopteri > Cypriniformes > Danionidae > Danio > Danio tinwini. The sequence goes on along the minus strand of CAIGQZ010001680.1, from coordinate 2,328,278 downwards.
GGATCCTTGTCACAGACAGGCAAATGAGATGTAATCTTCCTGCCTGTATTTGGTGTAAAAGCAGCTTAGGTTGTACTGCATTTATCACCCCATGCTGTCTGACAGCGACTCCAATCAGGGGCTTGAAGGGAAAGAGGCAGATTATTCAAACGCCGGCCAAGGACATGCTAACCTTCCCTGCGTTTGATGACAGATCCTGACGCTGCAGGGATGATATGAACGTGCTCATGGCGGTCTACACAGATCAGCACTATTCGCCTCATCATACTTACCATGAAGAAGCAAGTGCATGTTTTCAGAGGCTTCATCATTGCCTCATTCGTACTTCAGACATGCTCCATCTGTGTCTCAAAAACAGGATGTCTAGCACTGCTTACAAAAGTAATGGTGTATCAGAGTATATAGAGGAATTAGAGAGTGAAATACAATACTTTTTAAGCCCTTTTTTTAAAACTCTTTCCATACATTTTAAAACCTTATAACCACTTTAGGTTTTAACCGGAAACACTGGCGAGTTTTTAACTTACAGTATATTTACTAATTATTAATATAAGAAACAAATCTAAAACTAAAAAATTATTCATATACAGAATAAAAATCTATTAAATCTAGCTAATTCAGCAGGTTGGTGCTTATTGACCTTATTCTTCAATGCGGAAGTGCACTCGTTTTTGCGATTGTTTTAGAACTTCCGATTCAGTTGCCTATGGAAAATGACTAAGAATAATAAATGTCAGAAAAAGGTCAAACTACTCGCTCTACAAACAAGTGTTTGCATGACTATACAGACAAAGTAGAGTAAGATAAGAAGAAAATGTCAGTTTGCAACATCAAGCAGCAAAACAAACGTTTTTAACGTATAAAGATGGATGGAAGTGAATGAGACCGGAAGTCTTGAGCCAAAATGATTTAAATGCCTGCACCCACTCGTCCGCGGAGAATAAGGTGAATAGAGCTGCAGAAGTAATGGTGTTGCCTTGGTTACTGCAGTCAAATCTAGCAGGATTTCATTAATTTCATAAACTACACAGCATCCTAATATTTGCAGATTTAATTCAGGCAAATTTTAGCATACAATCATACATTGCATATTCTAAAATGGTATAAAGTTAACAAATTTTATTAAAATAGCATTTGACTTTTTATTACTTTTTAAGGGCCTTAAATTTCTCTACATTGATTTAACAACTTTTAATACTTTAAGACCCCGCGGACACCCTGTGTATATACAGAAAGAAGTTAAAAAATTTTGACTTTTAGAAGCACTAAAAATGGTAATTTTTCTCAGTAAAATGATTTGCTCCTAAAAGTAATTTGTTCTTGAATCAAGTAGTTGGTTATTTTTTTACACTCAATAAAAATATCTGAGAGTAAGATAAGACAAGGTTTTCCTGCACTTTGTTTTTGATGTGGGTTGCATGTTTTGGGGGTTCTTTCATAATGTAATATACTGTGGCCAACAAAATGTCTGTCTCGTGAATTCAAAATGAAGGCCCAATTTTTTCTTAATAAACATTGATTTGGGGTGGCACGGTGGCTTAGTGGTAAGCACTGTTTCCCAGCAAGAAGGTTGCTGGCTCAAGGCCCAGCTGGACCAGTTGGCATTTCTGTGTGGAGTTTGCACATTCTCCCCGTGTTTGTGTGGGTTTCCTCTGGGTGTTTCGGTTTCTAAAAACATGCTGTATAAGTGAATTGGGTAATAGTGAATTAAACATAATGTGTGAATGTGAGAGTATATGGGTGTTTCCAAGTACTGCTTACTGGGAGGGGAATCCACTGTGTAAAACATGTCAGAAAAGTTGGAGGTTTATTCCACTGTGGCACACCCTGATAATTAAGTGACTAAGCCAAAGGGAATAAATAAATAAACATTGATTTCTGAAAGCATACCTGGCAACCCAAAGACCCAAAGTTTGTTTGATGTGCGGACGTACAGGCATTGCGAAATGTGAAATGATAGGTAAATGGACCAAAAACAGAGAGCAAGAAATGGGCTAGAGCAGAAGTTTTTATGATGAGGATCAAGGCAAAAAAATGCTGCCAAAGATAAAAAAAGAAGACTTGGCCCTGGCAACCCTGTACAAGACACACAATTATGCAAAAATACCCATTTAGGATATATGCACATTTCTTCCCATACTGATAAACTTCCAGTGAATGGTTAATGTGACTTTTTTCAATTTTATACGGTTCATTTTTTTAGCATTGATGTTGTAATGTAATTAAAATAGAATCAATTAAATAGACTTTAGTGAATAAATTAAGTTGTTGAAGCATAAGACGAGATGAAAAGGCGTTTACATGCACGCGCCCATCAGAATTAGCAGGCTAGTACAGAATCTTCATTGAATATACTGGGGTAAAATAAATGTTCATATTTTAAAGACATGGTGCAAAAATAATAATAATGCAGTGCTTCTTGTAAATTCTAAGATCCACTTTATAATGCATATCAATCAGGCAGTGAAGATTTTTATTTTTATTCAGACCTTAAATGTGCCAATTTTGTAACTGAATACAGTTTGCCGGAAGCACTTGACCCAGGATACTGCAAAATTAAAAGTCCTTCCGCATACTTCTGTATATACCCTATTGGCAAGTATTCAGGTTAACACAGATAGTCATGTCTTAAACACAGGAACATGTCTAGAACATTAACAGAAAAAGAAAATCCATGCCCATTATTTTACTGTAGCTGAGCACTGGGTTTTAAAATATCAGTAGCCCAAATAAATAGATTTTCATCTATTTTATTAATCAATTACTTAATTTGCTGTTAATACTACAAAACAAGAAAACAAGAGAACATCACTCAATGCTCTTGAGTCTTTTATAGTTTTAACAAGGGGGGGGGGGGGGGGGGGGGAGTTCACAATGCTTCAAGTGATCATTGAAGAGATGGGTTTCAGTAGTCGTTTGAATGATAATAGTGAATCAGCATCCTGTGTAGGAATGAGAAGATCATTCCACCAGCGAGGAACATTGAATGAAAAGGTTTTGGAAAGTGACTGAGAGCCTCTTTGTGATTGTACCACAAGCAAAAAAAAGAGATAAAAATTATTATTTGTTATCAAGATGCTAAACAATTCTTCCTCACAAGATTTATATGCCCCTCATGAGTTTTTATTCCCCCATGGTACCAAAAATAGAGAATTTATAGACTTTGTGTCATTTATTTAGTTTATTGATAGTTATAATAGCAATGTTGTGCAGCTTGTATACTGTAAGTGACTGACCTGTTTCTTGTTGTAGTCTCTGAGCGCCATCTCAAAACCCTCAGCCAGCCGTTCAAATGCCAGATTCATGTCGGCGGACCACCAGATCTGAGAGGCAGTGAGGACCACCTGAGCCGGCAGCTCCAAGACCCATTGTTCCCGGGAGCGTTCCTCATACATGACCACAGCCTCAGCTATGAGTCTCCTCATTCCCTCTTGCATCACATTCTCCAGACAGTTCAGCCAGAGCTCAACCTGAGAAGAAACAACTCACACGTTTAGCAATAATCTGACAATATTATTTCTAGATTAGCCTCATATCAGGGCCTATTATTTCCTTTTATACATATGGTCGGTGCAGACACCATGTTTTTAAAAACATATTAAAAATGTGTAAAGTAAGATTTGATGAAACCAATATTTAATTTAATATTACATAAAATTATCTTAATGTATAGTTTCATTTGAAGTTCTGTTTAATTAAATCTGCATAGAAATGTATTAAGTGCTATAGAAAAGCAATGACCTGTCTTAACTTGTGTCACGGTCACCAGCGAGCTACAACCAGAGATTGCTGGTAAATACACTCACATTCACATGAACTACAAATCCTGCCTCATATGGACTACAAAACCCAGTCATGCCACACACACACACTCACCTGCTCCAAATCACCATTGATTAGACTCCCACAGCTGAAGCTGCTCAGACACTGATTACATGGACTATAAAGTCAGCACACAAACACATAAAAGTTGCTGAGTCCTGTTATCTGTTTTCAGTGACACCACAATGCGGTTTCCTTTGTCTAGCTTGCCTGGTTTTGATCTTTGCCACGTCTGTCTGCTCATCCTGTCTGCTGCCTGCCTTTGACCATTTGCCTGCTATCT
>CAIGQZ010001680.1:2291078-2318140 GCA_903798205.1 Danio tinwini | reverse complement strand
TGTTTATCCAAATATATTAAATGAATATCAGTCTTATTTTTAATCAAATAAAGTACATATTTATTTATTTATTTAAATTTAATAAATGATACCTATCATTAATTTAATAAAATTTTATAAACTACATATTAACTACATAAAAGGTAAAAGACTGTGTGGACTTAATAAGTGAATTGCATCAAATTAATAATTTAAAATGTTAGTAGTTAAAGACATAAAGATATAGTGAATTTAATTAAATTGATTAATTAATTAATTAATTAATTTCATATATTCATTCATTTTCGGCTTAGTCCCTTTATTCATAAGGAGTCACCACAGCGGAATGAACCACCAGCTTATCCAGTATAATGTTTTACACAGCGAATGCCCTTCCAGTTGCAACCCAGTACTGGGAAACATCCATACACCGTAATATGCACACATTCATACAGCCACAGTGTATTTATTTATTCTGTAATATAATAATTTATAAACTTGACTTAACATTGAATGTTGAAAGTAGCATCATTTAATTATGTGACAATTTTATTAAATGTTTACTGTTGTTTAATTACTTATCGATAGTGGCTTATTTGTAAAAACTAAATTATATATTGAAATTATATTTGATGAAAGATTCTATTCTCTAGGAATTAAACTCATGGATTTAACACCATTATTTATATAGTTAAAGTAAAATAAAATACAGACCACTGGAATTTTTTTACTGATCCATATCTAGGTGTTAGACCAACATTTATGCACAACACATAGTGTAATTCTTAAACCTTGCAGCATGCAGTATCAGTTACATGCAGTTGAAGTCAGAATAATTAGTCCTCCTGAATTTTTAGCCCTCCTGTATATTTTTTCCCAATATCTGTTTAATGGAAATAAAATTATTTTCAACACAATATAGTTTTAATAACTCATTTCTAATAACTGATTTCTTTTATCTTTACTGGGATGACAATACATAATATTTTACAATATTTGTTTTTCAAGATACTAGTATTCAGCTTAAAGTGCAATTTAAAGGCTTAACTAGGTTAATAAGGTTAAAGTTAGGATAATTATGCAAGTTATTGTATAACAGTGTTTTGTTCTGTAATAAAAATATAGCTTAAAATACCTTAAAACATTTTGTTTTAAAAAAATAAAAACTGCTTTAAGTGTAGCTGAAATAAAACAAATACTTTCTCCAGAAAAATATATATTATATAATATATATAATATATTATAGGAAATACTGTGAAAGATTCCTAGCTCTGGTAATCATCGTTTGGGAACTGTTTAAAAAAGAAATAAATCACAGCGGGCTAATAATTGTGAATTCAACTGTATAAGGTTAAATCAAGCTGACCTTAAAATCTGAATCGATGGAGCTGAACTGCTGTGCCTCCTCTGGCAACTGCTGTTGAATGTCTTCAGAGCCCATGAAGATGCTTTCCAGATGAGCCCAGGTCCTCTGCACCTCCAGCCACAGCAGCAGCACGGAGTCAGCCTGAGTCAACTGGGACTGCAGCTCCAGCACCTGCTCATGGAAGAACACTGCCTGCTTACTGTGCAGCAGCACCTGCAGTTGCACCTGGCAAAATACAGACACAGATGCACTTTCAGAGTCAGCATAAAAATTCATAATTTTGTAGTTTTATGCCATTTCAGGCTTGGTATATATGCTGCTGTTGCTGTGTAAAGATGCCTTTTGTTTCATTAGTTCAAAAAATTAAGTTTCTCGTGGTCTGAGAGACCTTCAGGTGCCTTTGGCAAACTCCAGTTAGACTGCAGTGAAGATTGACCACTCTACCATACATGTCTAATTAGTGGAATGCTGCAGAGATGGTTCTTCTTCTGGAAGGTTGTCCTTTCTTTACAGAGCAATGCAGAAACTCTTTTAAAGTGACCATCAGGTCCTTTGTCACCTGCTTGACTAAAGCCCTTCTTCCCAGGCACACTCTAGAAAGACTTAGTGCTTCTAAACTTCTTCCAAAAACAGATGATCGAGGCCAATTAAAGAAACAATGCAATATTTTGAATCAACAGTGTTTATGCTACAAAAATTGTAAAACTATGTGCCTGGGGTACTTGTAACACTGAAGTACGGGTAACCATATATATTCAGTCATTTCTCATTCCCTCACTCACTTACTCTATTTCCTTTGGCTTAGTCCCTGCTTTATCAGCGTTGCCATAACGGAATGAACCACTTATTAGTCTGGCATGTGTTTTACCCTCACTGAGGTGCCCTCACTAACAGTGTGAACTTAAATAACATGAATGAGTATGAGAATAAAAATCTTTCTTTCTTTCTTTCTTTCTCTTTCTTTCTTTCTTTCTTTCTCTTTCTTTCTTTCTTTCTTTCTACTTAGATGGCAAAAATAATTCATGTATCTAAATACTTTGTTGCTGTTTAAAGATTGCATTGAGATTATTTAACATTTTTATATTTGGATTTTGGAGGTTAGTCTTTGATATGGTTTGTTTAAAAAATAGGTATTGGCACAATGTGTATACAAAATAAATATTAATACAAAGAAACCATTTTAACTTAATGTCAATTTAATTTAATACTTATTAATCAATTTATTAATTCATTCATTTAGTTATTTATTTCTTTATTTATTTAGAGTTTTTGAGTTTAGTTACTTCCAGTGTGGTGCCTGTGTTGTTTTTATGTCCATGCAGTGTTAATGGCTGTCTGTTGTCTTTAATGTTTTCAGACATGTGGGTGTAAGGGGGCCGGTTTCGCACAGACGGCAGACTTATTGTCAACAGTGATGTGTTCGGCTAGATTTTGGCCCCTGCACATACAGCGCGATAACAAAGCCAGCAATGTGTGGTCTCTATAAATCAGATGAGTGAATACAGCCGGCTGACAATGAAAGATCGTTCTGTGGGTACAGTGGGATGTTCACAAAGAAGGAGATAAAAACCCTGGACACATCGAGCTTATTTTGCCAAGCAACAGCTTGATAACATTTCTGATAAGTATAAAATCAGTGTAGCATTTAAGTACAGATACCCAAATAAAATATTACTCCTGCCAAGGTTTTAAGCGCTCCTTTTCAATTTTACTCATGTCAAAGCACAAACGTTTTTTTTAATTTATTTATGTATTAAAAGTAAATGTATCAATAAATGTTTATTATTTAGAAAAAAATGTATAAATTATTGTATGACCAAAACATGCTGATAATAATCATATAATAAAGTATTGGTATTTCAAGTGTGCAAGAGGGAACTATATAATGAAGATGCAAACCATATTAAAACTGTTATCACACTGGACAAAATTTGCTGTTGAAAGGAAAAAAAAAAAAACATTAAAACTGTTTTATACAAGATGAAGACACTGCACTCGCTTTTGGATCAGCAAATCATTAGCTGGAGACCTGCTTTTAATTATTTGAGTTAGTTAATTGTTAACTGGAGGAGACATTCACTGAACGAATCATTTGAATCAGTGAATTGTTAACAGGGGACTCACTCCAATTAGCTTTAAATCAATCAACTGTTGACTTCAGGAGATATATAATCAGATGAGTACTGTAACAGATAAAAAAATGTTCAGGACTTAAAGATCACTTTTAGGATAGCTCACCTAAAAACAAAACTTTTGTTATTAATTACTCACTCTCCACTTGTTCCAAACCAGTCTGAGTATCTTTCCTCTGTTGAACACAAAAAAGGATATTTGAAAAAAAAATGTGGCAAACTGTTACCCATTGGATTCCATTGTATTTTTTTCATACTATGAATGCCAATGGCTGTTGGTATCCATTTTCCTTAAAAAAATATCTTCTTTTGTGTTCAACAGATTAAAATAGTTCATAAAGATTTAAAACTACACAAGGGTGAATAAAAAATGAGTACACTTTATTTTTGGTGTAAACTATTCCATTTTACACTCCTAAATGGGTGACAGTTTTTTCACTTTACAATACATTTATTTCACTACATTTATGAAATATAATAAAAGTAAAGGTACAATAGTATGTCTTGTAATGTAGTGAAGTAAAACTTGTCCGATTAACTATACTACCTGACAATAGTCTTGTCACCTATCCAAGTTTTAGAAAGAACAAATAATCATTTGACTTCTAGTTGATCTTTGGCATCAGAAGTGGCTTATATGAAAGGTAAAAGCCACTAGCTTACACTTATTTTTGCAAAATAAAGTAAGATCATGCCTTGATTTTTAATGATTTAATTAGGACAGTAAGGTCTGACATTGCTTAAGTTGAAAGTCTTGTTACTTAACAAAAATAATGTACAGTATAGAAGTCATGGTGCAGTGGAAAAATAATTAATATTGTGTATGACTTCCCTGAGCTTGGAGGACTGCATCCATACATCTCTGCTATGACTCAAATAACTTATTAATAAAGACATCTGAAATGGCAAACAAAGCGTTCTTGTAGGACTCCCAGAGTTCATCAAGAGTCTTTGGATTTATCTTCATTGCCTCCTCTTTCATCTTATCCCAGACATGCTCAATAATGTTCATATCTGGTAACTGGGCTGGCCAATCCTGGAGCACCTTGACCTACTTTGCCTTTAGGAACTTTTATGTGGAGGCTGAGGTATAAGAAAGAGAGCCACCTTGCTAAAGAATTTGCCTTCTCCAGTGGTTTGTAATGTAATGGGCAGCACAAATGTCTTGATACCTCAGACTGTTGATGTTGCGATTCACTCTGCAGATCTCTTGCACGTCCCCATACTGAATGTAACCCCAAATCATGATTTTTCCTTCACCAAACTTGGGTCGATGCAAGTTCCAGTAGGTCTTCTGCAGTATTTATGATGAATGAGATGCAGCTCAACAGATGATTCATCAGAAAAATCTACCTTCTGACACTTTTTCAAACGATCAACTAGAAGTAAAGTTATTATTTGTTGCGCTTAAAACTGGGATCGACAACAAGACTTTCGTCAGGTAGTGTACAGATGCTTGAAAATATACGTAAATACAGTAGTAATAAAAAACAAAAAAATGTTGTCCACTATACCTGACTCTGCTCCAGACTCTCTAAAAGCTCATCACTGCATTTCAGCATTGGTGTAGCAGTGCGGTAATGCTCTTCATAAGCAAACTCCATCTGAGCCCACATCTGGCTAATTTCAGTCAAAACCTTCAATAGAAATAAAAAAAGATAATAATACTCATTAATAGAAAATGTAAAACAGTTAATAGAGCACTAAGAGTGATCCTGTATGAGGTGAGACCTTCTCAGTAGTGATCTCTCTGACAGCTCTGCCAACAGTAGTGTGCACCACGTCTTCATATTTGTGCAGCTGCAGAGCCAGAAAATCCTTCAGAGTTGTTCCTTTAGACAGCGTGAAATCAATCTAAGACAATGGTGTTAATGTGACAAATTATTATTTGTCTTAATTTACAGACTATACTCTTCAACTCTGCAAATAAATAGGCGCACACCTTTTTAAAACAATATACAGTTACTTGAGAAACACAACAAAAAGTTTTACATTCAGAGAAATCTGCCAATAAGGCCATACAATAAGGCCATATTTTTAATATTAGTAAATCCATTAATTCATTAACTAACCTTAAACATAACAACTAACATTAAGGGCCCTATCATACACCCGGTACAATAAAGCGCAATACACATGTTTGGCACGATTTGTTGCTATTTTCGGACCAGCGCAACCCTAATTTTGATGTTTTGAGCCACGTAGTTTAAAAAGCAAATCCATTTGCGCCACTTTGTGGACTCATGGGTGTTCCGTTCTAGAAAGGAGGTGTGTTAAGGTGCATTGTTGGCATGTTGATATTTTAAGGAACTGAAATAGACCATGCCACTGACCAAGTAAAAGCTGGTCTAAAGTCCAGCCCAGAGCGGGTTAGTAATGCGCAGTTTCAAATGCTTAATACACACAGGATGTGCAGCAATACACAAAAAACTTTACATAAGAAAAAATAAATAAATAAAGGATTAAAATGTCATAATTAAAAAATATGATTTTCTACATAAATATAAAAACACTACCTCCATGCCTTCTTCATGTCTTGGGAGCTTTTTCAGTTTATTCATGACAATTTTCATTTTTATTATAATGTTATTATTATTATTAGCAGTATTATTTAATATTATTATTATTATTTGTTATGTGATTTAATAAAAACAAGTTTAGATGTGTCCACCTGTTGGGTTTTGGAAATGTATGAATCACCATAAAGGGCATAAGAATAGGATGTGTTTTTGGATATAACTTATTGTTCATTTATTTGTTTGTTGGAAATTAAAACTGAATTAGAAATAGTTTTGAAACAAATCTTTGTGCTTAAAAGAAAAGCGAAAATAACGAAAAAAAAAACGAAATAAAAAATGTAGGCTAATAGATGTCTTTACTGGAGTGCGTACAACACCGTTTCGTTATCCACTAAAGTAAAGAATTAAAGAGTAAAAGTAAAACAAAGAGAAAGTAAAGAGGCCGAGTGGAGAAGGCTCATTCTTTATTCTCGCTGCAGATGGTCTGTTTAGCTGTTTTCTTGCTAATGAAGCATTCAGTTTTTCTACTTACAAAATCCGCCATGTATAGCAAATGTGCTATGGTGCAACGCAACTGACTCTTAAAGAGAATGGGAGATGATACTCATTATGCGAGTTATGAGACTTGTTATGCTCAAAACACACCCATAACTCATTAAGAGAATAAGCACAACCCAAGTCCTGCAATCCTGACTTTTTCGTTATTGGTATATTAAATTTACATCTAAAAATTTTACACTTTTTTTGGAATCTTACAATCCTGACTTTTTTTTATTTAAATATAAAATTTACATATTTCAGTTTTGATTTTTGTCTGAAATATGACTTTGTTCTGAATTTATATCGCAGCATTTCTAATGTTCTACATTTTGTTCTTGAAATGTAATACAAATGTTAAATCTTTAGCTCTATTATTTAATATTGCCAGATTTTATTTTAATAAATGTTGAAATTATTTGTTTTATTTATGGTTAATTCATCTTAACAAATGAAACATTCTAACAAAAAACACTGACAATTTGATAAAAAAAGTTGGAATTATGAATAGAAATAGGAATAAAAGTGATTATTGGTTAAAGATGATTAGTGGTGTTTCTATGGAACACAAGTGAAAAGGTTAAGAATACAAGCAATAGCCATAGGCCTCAGAAATGGCAAACAGCAACATAAAAACAACTGTGTGGATAACTGTGTGGATACATTATTGTGATATACTATTGTGGAAAAAAATTGTGGAAATCCCTTTAATGTGTTAAAACTGAACTTGTATTAGGGATTATATAGGGCTGTGCAATTTATAGTTTTGAAGTAGCTCATAAAATTTTGTAAAGTTCAAGTCTGGTACTGTCCTCCTTCTCACCCCTGTAGTGCTGATCAGCTGGGCCCAGTGCCTGTCTCTCATTGCCGGATTCAGCAGTTCTGTCACAGCTCTGAGAGAAGCCAACAGATCACTGAGTACACACTCCAGACCCACATACACGTCCCAAACACGTGCCTCTTTATCAAGAACCCGCATTTCCTGGCCAGACATAAAATGAGTATTAAATGTTAGAAACACAACAGAGCTAACACATGATATAAAAAAAAAGATAACTGCAAAACTCTTTATGTTACAACTGTTTGCATATGACAATTTTGACCATTATTTATGTTCTAATTCTGAGCTGCATCTCACAGTTTGATAGTTTTTCTTTAAATTTCTGAGTTAACGTCATGCAATTCTGACTACATTTTTTCTTTGAATTTACAAAGAAGTTTACAAAGTTTTTAAATTTACATTAAGCAATACTTTTTTCTCTAAATTATAAAATTTAATTATAAAATTTTGAATTATTAGTTTACATCCAACAATTTAGATTTCTTGGAATATTGCAATTTTTACTTTTTTCTTGGAAAACTTTTTCTGACTTTACATCTCAAATTTTTATTTTATTTTTTTCTTGAAATTTTGCAATTATGACTTTCCTTTTAATTCTTATTTATCTTTAATCTTTCAGATTTGACTTGTTAAATTATATAAATTATATTATATATATTTTTTGTAATTATGAATTTTGTTCATAATTCTGCCTTTAAGCTATCTTTCACTCCAGAAAGAGCTGAGTGATTAAACAATATGCTTAAAGGTGCAGTAGGTGATTGTCTTCAAAAACATTTTTGTTGTACTGGTTGAAAGTCTCTTTACATTCCAGTATAATTAAAGTAAATGATCTAAATGTATTTATATGTATTTTTATATTCTGTGTGAGGTATAGGACTAAAAAATGTTTATCCAATTAAAAATTGTAGGGCCGGTTATTTCCATAATTCCTGTAAGTAACCGATTTGTACGACACTGACAGCAGTAAAAACAACTGCTGAATCAAAACTTTTTAAAATCCTGAATCAATATTGGAGTTACTTTTGCATGCTTGAGGAAGGATGACACCATGGCTGAAGTAATTTTTTAGACAGGTAATGTTTTAAAACTATTTTAGTCACGTAAAGCTGATGTAGATTGTGTTGTTACAAATAGGTTATATGCACAGAAGTATTGTTTAGCCACAAAAATTTTCCAGCGAAAGATTAATGTGACTATTTTCAGTTTCATAAGAGATCTTTTACAGCATCGATAGTGTAGATTTTTTGTTTCACAACAAAACATAAGTAAAATAGCGCTATTCCGCCTAGCCTGCTTTACTGAGCTGAAGTTGGTTTTATATTCACATCATATTGGTTCATTTTTATGTTTACCATGCTACTTTGAATATTCGCTCTGAAATAGCATGTAAGTATGGCTTAGTAACCAGTGTAATGCCACCAGCCAAGCACTAAGCATACAGTAGTTGCGTCTCTCAAAGTGCATGAGAGAGTGAGAGCAGTGATCCTTGCATGCATGAAATATTGCACATTATGACAAGGTTTGCTTGCTACACAACTAAAAACATATATAGATATAGACATAATACAGTTTTTCGTTCAAAATTGTAGCATTATAAAGTACTAAAAAGTTTTCTAACTGGCAAATGACATAATCTAGTGGTTCTCTGTCATCTTTAATGTGCGCGTTCCTGATTTCAGGAGGCTTGGTTTTGGATGGTTGGGGAGGGATTATATTTGAAAGATATTATGCTAACCGGTTAGCATTTAGGCAGATCACCTACTGCACCATTAAAGATGTATTAAACATAATGTTCAGCCTTCTACATGTTTGTGGTCTCATTACAAACATGTGCTGAAATATCACAGTCAACATGATAAATAAAAAAAGATACATTTTAAAATAATTTATGCCTTTTTGCTGTGGAGCTGAATAAATGTATAATCTGTATATCTTGCATTTTGCTTCATGACGTGCAAGTGAACAGATGGCTCAGAGTCGTTGCTTACTAACACATGGAAAACAATCTAGGGGGCTTACTCTGCTAGCTCTACTTTGCTGTATCTCTCGTTTTCAAAATAAGAGTCCCAAATATATAGTAAGTTTAAAATAAACTTAGTCAAAATTAAAAATAAGGGAGGAAAATTATTATTGTTGTAATCACACTAGGCGATATAGTGGAGCAGTAGGTAGTGCTGTCGCTTCACAGCAAGAAGGTCGCTGGTTCGAGCCTCAGCTGGGTCAGTTGCCATTTTTTGTGTGGAGTTTGCATGTTCTCCCTGCGTTCGCTTGGGTTTCCTTCGGGTGCTCCGGTTTCCCCCACAGTTTAAAGACATGTGGTACAGGTAAATTGGGTAGGCTAAATTGTCCATAGTGTATGAGTGTGAATGTGTGTGCATGGATGTTTCCCAGAGATGGGTTGCGGCTGGAAGGGCATACGCTGCGTAAAACAAATGCTGGATAAGTTGGCTTATCCGCTGTGGCGACCCCAGATTACAAAAGGGACTAAGCCAAAAAGAAAATGAATGAATGAATAATCACACTAGAAAACGTTCTGGTCAATCAAACACAGCCTGGAGCATGCATATTAATAATCCCATGTGCAACATATCAGTCTGCATTTGGCTGCTGAACTTCTGATGCTCATTCAGGTTCTGCTGACATAGAAAGTGACCTTTTATTATTATCTGAACTCTTATTATTCAACTATGCCTAGGTATACTCAGATTTACTTCATTTGGCACCTTTAATACACAACTCTGGATTTCTATGTTTAACCTTTTGTTCTTGGAATTACGAGTTTATATCTGTTTTTTGTAGCTGAATAAAAAGTTATTTTTTTTCACAAAATTCAGACTTATTTTTCTGCTCAGAATTATATATCTGTGGGATATACTGTACACACAAATATAAAATCAATGCCTAAGACAAATTTTCGGATATTCTGATGATATTCTTACTTTTGTAAACCTCCTTAGCTCTGTGTCCATCTGTTCCACGTTGATCTCTCTCCACTTCATTTCTGTCCAAGCTGATATACTGCACTGTCCGGACATAACATTAAATTAAATGAACAGTTCAAGCTAAACAAAATCCAAATGCTAGAATTTCCAACATAAAATTAAATAAAGTCAAAACTGATTCACCTGAGCGCACAGCAGCAGATCCCAGAGCTGTTTTAGAACAGCATTGTCTCTCTGACAGAGCCTGAGTTGTTTAATATCAGGACTGCTGACTTCAAACAGCTTACAGGACTCCTGGAGATCTGCATTCTCTTCCTCTAAAGCCAGCATCTCCATGTGACACTATCAAACACACAATATAATCTCATGTCCTTGCTGCACTTACTATTATTAACAAAATGTCAATGCATGACCATATATGAAAATTAACACTGTGGTATGATGTGGTCTGATTATTTGAATCAGCAGCAGTTAATTTTTTACTTTATCCAGATTAGCATAAGGTTTCTCTGTGTTGTACTGAAGAGGAGCTTCTGTTTTAAACTTTCTTCTAAACTGATACAGCTTTTTCTGAAAAAAAACAGACACAAATTAAAAAGGTACAATAAGTGTTTCACACTTTCAAATAATATAGACATTGTTAAATAAGAAGCTCACCTCAAAGGTTACACACTTCCTGCGGATGATAGCCACCTCCGCATTATGAAGAGGAGCAACCTCGTGTTTCACTGTACAGGCAAACTTCTTTAGGCTGTTCCACTTTTCCGGCAACTCCTGACACAGTCAACAGAGTAATATAGGACAGCCAATTAGCTGACTATTATTGTAATGGTAAACAGAGAGTTTATACAAAATGAAAAATTCATATCATCATTTGCTCATCCTTCACTTAATAGTAAAACCCAAAAAGTTAAGGTAACTCAAACCATTTGAGAAAACCGATTGCAACAAAGCATTTACGTTCAAAAATTAATCCTAATAAGTACTCTCAACTTAATCTATTTGAGTAAACAAAGCAGTTTAAGCACAGTAAAACCCAATAAATGAAGAGAACTCAAACCAACGGAGTACTGTAAAAGCCAATAAGTTAAGGCAACTCAAACCAGATTAAACCAATTGCAACAAACTAAGTAAAAAAAAATCTATATGAGTACTGTGAATTTGCTCTCTTTAAGTTGAAGTAATGAGGTATTTAATTAACTCATTACCTTCAACACTGAGTTAAAAACTCTTTTCAAATGAGTAGAATTAACTTTCAGTAATTTTTTTGTTAACTACACTCATTTCATTTGCTAAGTTGACTGTTGGGTTTTACAGTGTTGTCACAAACCCGTTTCAGTTTCTTTTTTTCTATTTAACATTGAAGAATATATTCTGAGGAATTCTAGAAACCAGTAACTATTGATTTCCATAGAAAAACACTTGTTTTTCCTGTGATGGATGTCAAAGGTTACCAGTTTTCAACATTTTTCAACACATCTTTTTCTGTGTTCAACAACAAACAAAAAAGAAAGAAAATTATAATAGTTCAATTAAATAACTGAACAGTTTTGTCTAACTAATTAAAAATAAAACACTAACAAGTGATAAATATTGTACAGTATAATATAATTAATTGAAAATATATATATATATTATTAAATTTTAAAGAATCATTCAGCTTGATTATACTACTACTTACTCTATTAAATACAGTTATTAAATGTCATTATTAGACATAGTAAATATACCCTAAGTGAACATTTTGTTATGCAAGCAATTATGTAATTAGCAAATTCATTCATTCATCAATTTTCCTTTGGCTTAGTCCCTTATTTATCAGGGGTCGCCACAGCGGAATGAACCGCTAACTATTCCAGAATATGTTTTACAACCCAGTACTGGGAATAATTAGTAAATCATGTTTTTAAAATTTTTTATTAAAATACAAATTATGTTTAAAAAATATATATTTTATTAATCTAATTGAAGATATTTTAATATATAGCATGTGCTGTGATAAAGTGAACACATTATTTATTAAACTATCACTCAATATTTTTTTTAAGATATTAAGAAGATATGCTGACAAAAGCTGAATTTATTTTATCAAAACAAAGAGTAAAACAGTGATGTTATGAAATGACATTACAACTGTACTGTGCTAATACTTAAATTATAATATAAATCTTTTAAAAAGATGAATGTAAACATGAATTACTTACTAGCCAATTTTAATAGCAATGTTTTCTGTCACTTTTTATTAATTCATTGTGTCCTTCCTGACCTCAAACTTTTAAATAGTTTAAATACAATAAGGAAAAGGCCATGACAAAAATGATCACATCTTAATGAAGATGAAATCCTAAAAGAAAGAGTTTCAACAAATTAATTAAATAAATAAACATTAATATTCTACATTACATTATAGATGGCCTATGGGTAATTCAATTAACAGCAAATTGTTAATTTCTGTGAACAAAATCTTGTAAAGTGCTTTCGAAAACTCACTTCAAGCTGAATGTAAATACTGTCAGGTAAGGTTTCCCCAAACTGCTCCAGAAGATCGACCACTTCACGGACAGGTTCAAAAAGCCGGTCTGTACTTTGCTGACGGTTTCTGATAGCCAACAGGAAGCCCTTCACCTCAACAAGAGCTTGGTAATCTCCACTGCACACTGGCTCTTTAAGTCTGTATTCAGCCTGCTCCATGAACTCCTCCAGCTCGCCAATGCTGAAGAACAGATAACAAATCAGCAGAAACTGATTACTTTTATTGATTGAGGAAAGTGTTTGGAGTTTAGAGGAAAATTAGGGTGATTTTTTTTTATAATGTAATTATGGACGGGGCTCTCACCTGTTTGTAACATAAGACATCAGGTGCTCCTTAAACATCCAGCTCCATTTTTTGATCATGTTTAAAAGACTCATTTTGAATGATCGGATATCCACTCTAAACCAACCGTCAAAAACCTGCCAGTCCTCCAAACGGCTGACTTCTTTGTGCACTTCTTCATAATGATTCATCTTTGTGAAAGGAGACAATTCACAAAAAATGTACAAACCCTTTATACTGTTATTAGAAAATAGTTCAAGCTCTTATACAGTGCTCAGTATAAATGAGTGCACCACTCACCAATCTCTCTTTTAAATTAATATTTTGTATAGGATGCTTTAAAAAAAATGTTTGGAAATATACATTAGATTAGTCAGTACCAAAGCTAAAACTGGAACTAAACTAACAAAATAAAAAAAATAAAATAAATAACTTAAGATCTGTCCAAAAACTAGTGCACCCAATTTAACATGTTGATGTAAACTATTAAATTATTATTTTTTTAATCAAAGAAACATAAAAAATCACATTTTTGTTGTTTTTTGTAGTTTGTATGTTTTCTTTGCAATAACTCTTTTGATTTTAAATGTGGTATATTTCTATTACTAAAGTAGCCAAACTCTTATTTTCATGAATACAACTATTTAATAAAACTGTTTTGTTTAAATGCATCAAAATATATTGGCTATATTCAACAGGAAAATGAAAAAAGATATTAATTTTAGAAAAGAATGTAGTCATTTATGCTGAGCACAATACTGTATATAGCAAAATTAGCTCAAAAACAAGCACAATTTATATATACACCCTATGACAGCCCGAGTATTTTGTAAGGTTTTTAATATATGGTTATTTAATCTGATTTTTAACAATACTGAACGATTAAGGTAATAAAACTAAACAATTAAATCTGAAAAAACAACTTTTATTTAAATTTAGGATTTAATTCTACAAAAATGAATATTCTAACTGAGGAAAAAGTTAAAGACACCTTACATTTATTTACACTTAAAATGACTCAAATCACAGACAGGTGTACCACAACAAATGCATGTTATGAATAAATCGTTACTAAGCATTTTGTAAGCATTGTCAGCATTTTGAATAAGACTTGCCCTTTCTAAACCTTTGCCATTTATTTTGGTGTGCTCCTGACTGCTAATGTGAGAGTGAGCACCATGGTGAGAGCAAAGGAGCTGTCTGAGGCTTTCAGAAAAATAATTGTGGCAGCCTACGAGTCTGGTAAGTAATTTAAAAAGATCACAAGAGATTTTGAAATGAGTCATTCCACTGTCAGTAAAATAATCTATAAGTGGAGGGCTTTCAGAACAACTGCCAACATGACCAGGTCTGGTTGTCCCAGCAAGTTTACCCCGAGAGCAGACTGCAAAATGCTAAAAGAGGTCTCCAAAAACCCTAAAATGTCAGGCTCTGGCTACTACTACAACAGGCTCTGGCTACTGTTGATGTGAAAGTGCATGCCTTCAAAATCAGAAAGAGACTTCACAATAATTTAACTTGCATGGGAGGTGTGCAAGAAAGAATCCTTTCCTTTCTAAGAAAAACATCAAGCATCAAGCAAAGCATTATGGTGTATCAGAGGGTGCTTGAGAAACATGTGAGACCATCTGTGTGAATATTAAAGCTGGAACGAAACTGGACCATGCAACACAATGACCCAAAACATACCAGTAAATCAACCAAGGACTGGCTAAAAACTAAGAAATGGAGAGTCCTGGAATGGCCAAGTCAAAGCCCAGAACGTAATCCTATTGAAATGCTGTGGGGTGACTTGAAACGAGCTGTACATGCAAGAAACCCCCTTAAACATTCATTCATTCATTCATTTTCTTTTTGGCTTAGCCTCTTTAAGTCGCCACAGCAGAATGAACCACCAACTTATCCAGTATGTGCTTTACACAGCGGATGCCCTTCCGGCTGCAACCCATCTGGGAAACTTTCATACACACTCATTCTCACACATACACTATGGACAATTTAGCTTATCCAATTCACCTATAGCGCATGTCTTTGGACTGTGGGGGAAACCGGAGCACCTGGAGGAAGCCGAGGCTCGAACCGGTGACCTTCTTGCTGTGAGGCGATCGTGCTACCCACTGCACCACCGTGCTGCCACCCCTCAAACATCTCACAGCTAAAAGAATTCTGCATCGAAGAGTGGGCTACACTTTCCTCAGACCGATGTCAGAGACTGGTAGATGGCTACAAGAAATGTCTCACTGCAGTTATTTCAGCCAAAGGGAGTAAACCAAGCTATTAAGGGGTAGGGTGTCCTAAACTTTTCCTCAGTTAGAATATGCATTTTTGTAGAATTATATTCACAGAAGATCTAATTGTTTAGTTATGTTAACTTAGGCCCAATCCCAATTCTATTTGTGTACCCCTACCCCTTCCCCTTACCCTTGGCCCTTAAAAACGAGTGTGAAGGGAAAGGGCTTCAAAGTTTACCCCTAAGAAATGGGACAGCACTACAACACCTGCACACGTCATCATATGTCATCATGATCTCTTGCTTCATATGAGATCAGAGGATTGTGACTGCTGTAGTTATTCCAGTTGTGTTATTGTTTGGTATTTAACTGCAGGAAGTCATTGAAGACATATATTTAAGGCATATATTATGCTCTCATAACGATCTAATGTGGCAATAAGATCGTAACAATACTGCTTATTTACACAGTGGCCATATTCATTTGTGAAAACACACAAAACAACATTAACATTAGCAAACACTGTAAAAAGCCCATTCCCAGCCACTAGAGTTTTCTAATAGGGTATTTGAGTGTCATCGAAATACTAATTTGTGGCTCTACTTACTTCCGGGTGCAGTGAAATGGCCTCTGTAGCAGGTGTATTCTGGGAAATTTTCTAATCCCTTGCTTTCGAGTGTGGTCCTGAAAAATCTTTGATCGAAGGGGTGTATACCCCTTGCCCTTAGCCCTACGCCTTCAAGCTAAAGAGAATTGGGACACCACTTCCCCTTCACATGAAAGCGCAAAACGAAGGGTAGGGGTAAGGGGGAAGGACTAAGGGATAGAATTGGGATTGGGCCTTAATCTGTCTGCACTGTTAAAATTAAGATTAAACAACCGTATATATATTTTTTAAAACTTTCCGAATACAGAGTTTTTAATAGGGTGTTCTCATTTTTTTCACATGACTGCATAAGCCATTCTGACAGAAATTAAAGTCCAGAGTTTAAGCATATTTTATGAGTTACATATATTCTGAGGCATACACTGTAAAAACGGCAGGGTTCCACACAATTCATTCATGTTGTGCCAACACAGTGATTAAGTTAACTTAACACTTTAAATGTATGTAAATTGAACATAAAAAATAAGTTGTCCCAATGAAATGTCAAGAATTGTGTTGTTTCAGCTCATTTTACATAAGTATTTTGATAGAGTATTTTTTTTCAGTGTAGCAAATATTACAAAGTGATATTTCTGAAAAAAGTGCACTGATCAAAATACTTCTAGAAACCTTCTATTGATCTGTGTTAATCTGAAGCCTGGTGGTAACTTCCTTAATCTGAAGGAAAAAAAAACATTTAACTGGGAGCCAAACTTTTCTGCTATCATTGACATTGCAAGAAGGTGAGCCATTCTAAAGTTAGTGAAAATCTCAGATAGCAGACTGTCCAGATGAAGGGCAAAAGGAAGAAGACCCTGTCAGCCATAGTAAGAGTAGCTGGTCTAAATCTGAGATTCAGCAATGAGTATAATCAGAACTAATAGTAATCTGGATGCAGTCTTGATGATGCAAGCTGAGATTGCGTATCTTAGAGATGCATTCAATGGAGCTAGTGATGTCACTGTGAAGGGTAGGGTTAGGGGTGGGGTTGGGTGAGCTCATTAAAAAAGAACTGCATGCAGTTTAGATTGCACTTCACCAGGTCTGCATCCAGACCCCTCTCATCAGAGCTAATCCTCTCTATAAGTATGCATGCTGCATAAGGTCACCAAACCATCATAGGGCCTCCTTGCTATCAAAGATTACATAATAGCGAGAGCTGTGCAGGAAATTATTGTTTTTGTTTTATTTTGGTTTTCAGCCATATTGAAAACACTATCAAATTATTATTAAAATGAAATGACATAAATTAAAAAAATGTTTTCCTGAGGTGTTTTGCAGCAGGATTTGTGCTTATACAGTGACAAGGCAGAATGAATGCAAATGTTTATCAGAAACTCCTCTTTCATCATGCTGCTGTTTCATTTTGATCTTTTTATATTTGAGACACACTAAAATCTCAATGTCTTTACCTGCTTTTTGAATTGCATTGTGGTTGGAGGGTTTTCTGGAAAAGCATCTTCTCCATAGGCTTCCACCTCTTCAGCTGTCAGTGCATGACCATAGAGGAGGAACTGCCTGAGAAATTCAGCCCTGTCATCAAGCCACAGTGGGCTGTAGCGGTTAAATGTGTCCTGGTATTGTGAGGCTTTCTGCATGACTTCTTCAACTCTCACCATTATTTCCTGCCGGAGGTCTAACAGATCCAACATGTCCTCGACGTCTACCTAAATGATGCATAAAATAAAAATATTACATGCAAATGTAGAAAAAAGAGAAAACTATTGGATTAGACATCACTAAAGGTGTTTTGTGGCTGCTTGAACACATTAAACATTATGAGTGTTAACATTTTAAAATCAATATGAATGTTTTTTTGTTTTGTTTTTTTTTTAACTGGAAGTGTTCAAGGGTGGCATGGTGGCTCAGTGATTAGCACTGTTGCCTCAAAGCAAGAAGGTCACTGGTTTAAGTGCCAGCTGGACCAATTGGCATTTTTGTGTGGAGTTTGCATGTTCTCCTCGTGTTGGCATGGGTTTCCTCTGGGTGCTCCAGTTTCTCCCACAGTCCAAAGACATGCGCTATATGTGAATCAAATAAACTAAATTGGCCTTAGTGTGTGAATGTGAGAGTTTATAGGTGTTTCCCAGTACTGAGTACTGGCTGAAAGGGCATTAGCTGCGTAAAACATATGCTGGATAAGTTGGCAGTTAATCCCATTGTGGCGACCCCTGATAAATAAAGGGACTAAGCCAAAAGAAAATGAATGAATGAATGAATGAATGAATGAATGTATGAATGAATGAATAATGTGATCAAAAGGGGATAAGTTCAAAACTTTACAGACCCTGTTTACACTGTATAACATTGCTTGTGATTGGATCAACAAAAATGCATCTTACTAAGAAAGATTGTTCAAGAAATCAATTATTGAATCACTACTGAATTGATTCTGAGCTTAGTTTTTAACAGCAGATTGTGCTCCATCATGTTTGATATTTATAATATTGTATTGGAGAGATTATGCTTTGATGTATAGAAGTAAATTGACATCCCCGACTTTAGGGGTGCAAAGCTGGCCTTTAAACCCTCAACTATATTCCTTCAAGTCCCAGGTTTTAAAATGCAAACATAAATTTGTTTCCAGATATATTTTTTTTAATTGCAAGACTTTACAATGACACTGTAAATGTATTAGTTGAACTTAGAGTACTGTACCTGGTAATCCTCCACACTGAGGTGTGGTGCCACTCTCTTAACCTGAGCAGACATCTTGAACACATCACCAAGTAATTCTTCCACCAGATCATAAAGTCCATCGCCACTATCTCGATCAAGAGATGGTTTAAATTGAATCTCAGATCCCATAAGTAGCATCTGAGCCTCAAACAAGGGAGCCTGTCTCACTGATCCCTCCATGTTCTCAATGAAAAACTCCAGAGAAGTCGAGATCACTCTAAAAAATCCTTCCACCACCATATCATCTACATACTCCAAGTAGGCTTTCCATTCATCTGAGGAACTATCAGCCTCAAAAAGCATCATGTTTTCCTGGAAAGGATACAAGAAACAGCAATGTTAGAGAAGAATGTTTTAACAAAAAGAGTTGGTAAATACAGCATATCCATACCTGTAACAAATTGTTGATAATTTCTGCATCTTTCCTGATGTTGCTGTAACTTTGTGTCACTATTGTAGCTTTGTTTTCTAGTTGTAGTACCATGTCTTTCTTGTGGTCTTTTCTGCAAAACGTCAGATGTTTGATCCATCCCTTCATCTGAGCTTTTATCATCTCAATATTGTCTTTAGTTTTCTGAAGTCTTCTCTCCAGCTGATAGACAGTGTCCTTAAGCATGCAGATGTAGTTCCAGCTGTTCTGGTTTTGCCATGTAAGCTCGGTTTCTGCTCGATGGATTTGCTGGTCAACAGTCTTCAACTCTTCTTTCAGAAGCGGAGTCTCCACTTCAAGAGTTGTCTGTTTCACCTTATTGTACCACTGCACCAATAAATGTAGGCTCCCAAGGTTCTAAGGGAAATCAGGTAAAATAACTCTAATGACCCCACAGTTTAAAAAAATAAAACTAATAACGGACAAGCTGAGCATTCGCTAACCTCAAAGAATATCTGCCTGTTTTCATACACCTTTATAGCAGCCGAAGGGATGTTCATCTGATTAAACATTTTCAGATGCTTCACGTCCTTGAGCACAGCAATCAGCTAAGGTGAAAAAGTTCAACATTATGCAAATGAATACACTGAACAAAACCCCCAAAATTAGATGGTCCAAGAACTAAAAATGACTCCCTTATGCCGTGGTACATTTCAAACACACTACAGTTATGTTCTTCACCTCCTGATTGACGTTTACCGACAGCAGGTCAGTGGTAGAATCTCTTTTGATTAGGGGCTGATCAAGGTTCATCTGGCAGACATGGTTAATATCACCACACCATCTCAAATAGACCTGCTTCTCATACTCTTCCAAAAGAGAGGACATTTCCTGGTACTTATGACAAGCCAGCTCCATTTCTGCTCCTTCCATTTTCCTATAATACAAATTCACTTTCAATTGACTTGCACCATTAAAATAAAAAAAGCAAACAATAATGATCTTCATAAAATATTTGAAACACGTACATATCCAGAACCAATCGAAAATTGTTCCAAGGGATTTGAATCCTGTCTCTTAGCATTTTTGCCCACTTCAGCGACCCTGTCAATGCAGGCATGTTCTTGCTGAAATGCAGTTTGTTCCTCTTTTTCTGAAATATAATATGATATAATGATATAATTAAATATAATGATTTTCTGAAATATAATAATAAAGCTTGTGTAATATTTTTAATATGTAAAAGAACAACAGTCTGTTGGCAAACAACTACTTTACCTGTTCAAGATGTGCATCAAACAGGTGTTTACATCTGTCCAGTTCCTCTCCAAAAAGCTCAGTCATTTTAGGGAATTTAGGAATAAAAGATTCCTTTATGATGTCTCTGTCCAAGAGGGGTTTGAACACGGTGACCAGCTTCAAACATATGCAGATTGACCAGTAAATTTCATAGTTTAGGTTAGGCTATATTCTTTTTTTCTCTATAATTTTAACTAAATCCATCAGAATTACTTACTTTGAAAACTGATTCCATCCCTGAACAATCTTGAAAGGCCAAGCATAAAACATTGGACAGTCGTCGATCAAAATCTGCAACTTTTTCTTGGAAACTGGAAAAGTCTTTTTCAAAATCCTTTAAACAACACATAAAATGCATTATTTAAAAAAATCTAACTTAAAAAGTGCTTTATACATTAACTTCTGTTCTAAAAATACTCAATTCATAAGTATAAAAATTCATAGTAACTAAATATGTCACTAACAAGCATGTACAGTAGAATGTAGTACAGTACAATGTAAAGTCAATGTAAAGTATCTACTAAATAATATACGTTGACTAAAATCAATTTTACTAATGATTAATTCATAATTGACTAATATTTGTTTTACACAAATTATTTATGTGAATAACTAAGGCTCTGGGTACCTTTACTTTAACATTTTTTTCTTTCTTTCACACTGACATTGTCACAGACAATATCAGTGATGCATTATTATCAACCTATGAGGTATGGCAGGGTTTATTTTTATATTTGACTTATTGGAAGTGTCATTATTTTATGGCTAATTCTAATACACCCATCACTCACTTTATTACAGTATAGATGCTTGTTTTTGACAAAAATAGTTCAAATAGATCATTAGACTGAGAGAAAGGCAATTAAAGAACAGTGCTCAGGATAAATGAGTACATTACGTTATAAACGAGATAAATGAGAGGGTCACAGATCTCCAACAAATGCCTTGTTGATGCCAAGGATTAAAGGAGAATGGTATTGAGCTAATACAAAGGTAACTCAAAAAAACACTCACTACAACATGCAGGTTTGATGAAGAGCATGTCTGAGCAAACAACACATAAAACCTTGAAGCTGATGAGCTACAGCAGCAAAAGTAGAGACAACGGTGACACTCCTGTCAGCTAACAACAGCAATCTGCAGCTACAATTCACACAGCCTCACTAAAATTTCACGATAGAGCATTGGGAAAAAGTTGCCTGATCTGATGATTCTGGATTTCTGAATTTGATTGGTAGCTTCAGGTTTTTGCACAAATAACAACACAGCATGATCTATCCTGACATGCATCAACAATTCAGGCTGCTGCTGGTGCATGTCACAAGTACACAAATACGGTGTACTTGTGTACACAGTAATAAAACACTGATATATGATAATGAGAAACAGGACATTGGCATCATGGTTGTTCAGCTAACAAAACTTTCAACCAATGCTATCATGTCAATATGGACTAAAATCTGTGAGGAATATTTTCAGCACATTACTGAAACTATGCTACAAAGAATTAAATAAGTTCTGAAGCCAAAAGCTGTTAAATTTCAGAGTTGTATCCATTAAGGTGTCTTTGGTGTATATTGCAAGCAACCATACCTGAGAAGTCAAATCGAGTGGATTGTATTCTTGATCCTTTATGGCTTTGCAGAGAAGGAGAAACTCTTTATGTAACCGAGAGACCTGCTCAGTGTAAACTCTTCCTCTGAGACCTCCAAAAACCAGCTTTTCCAACCTTTGGAACTCCAGCATAGTGGTGAAAAGGGCCTGGAAAATGGAATCAATATTTTACAAATGTTACTGTCTCACAACAAGAACACTTTTACCCAAATAAAACTGAATAGTGAGTAAAAGTGCAGGTTATCACTTTAAAAAAAATCAAAGGCTTACCTTCAACTGTAAAACACGAGCAAAGATGCCATCAAATCGAGTAAAAACAAGAGGCAAAGGGAAATCCCAGCACTTTGCTGAAGAATAATGACTGGTCAAAGCAGCCACTTTCTGTCTGTAAGTCTTGAATGTTTCCCTGACACATTCAAAAACTCCCAATACAGTGTGTATTTTCTCCAAAGCATCTTCAATCTCTGCTCTCAACAGCTCATCTGCCCTGAGATGTGAAGAGGCCTTGATGGAGGAAAGATTGTTGTTTTGGTTAACAAGGACATTTTGACTCCAATGACACCAAAAAGAAAAACATGTTAAGAGACTTAAGTTTACTTAAAACTGATAATTATGTAATACTATACTCAGCCTCAAACCCTGTTTGATTTTCTTTGTTCTGTTCAACACAAAAAGATAATTTGATGTATGATATAACTCACTAAAACAGGGTGGTTCCCCAGGGTCCTGTCTTTAGTCTGCTCTTATTTATTATTTACTATAGATAATGCCTTTTTGACAAATTATTCACTTTCATGGTTTTCATAATCAATGTTACGCTGACACTATGCAAACTTATACAGCTTCTGGTTAGATTGAATTACTGGTTAAACACCAACTTTCTTAGAGTAAATGTGACTAAAAATGAGATCGCCCAACTTTAATAAATAATAATAATAACAAATATGGTCTTGTTACTTTTATCTTGTATTCTTACTCATTCATTCATTCATTCATTTTCTTTTCAGCTTAGTCCCTTTATTAATCAAGGGTCGCCATAGTGGAGTGAACCGTCAACTTATCCAGCACGTTTTACGCAGCGGATGCCCTTCTAGCTGCAACCCAACACTGGGAAACACCCATACATTCTTGCTTTTACACACTACAGCCAATTAAGCTTATTCAATTCACCTATACCTCATATCTTTGGACTATAATGGAAACAGGAGGATACTCATGCGAACATGGGGTGAACATGCAAACTCCACACAGAAATGCCAACTGACCCAGCCAGGGCTCAAACCAGCGACCTTCTTGCTGTGAGGCGATTGTGCTACCCACTGCACCACCATGACGGCCTATTCTTACCCAATCACACCAAGTTTCAGAGTGTGAGCCCAGACTTTTCGGTCCATATATTTTGCATTTCATCAATTAGCGGCAGGTATGTTTCTGATGTGGAGTCCACAGTATGGAACTCTCTCCCCCTGGCACTACCTCAATCCATTAATTCAAATAGTTATGATATTATATTATAATGATAAACAATGAAACACAGAACATTAATTTAACCATGCATATGACCACTACACAATTGTTATTTGATGAAACAATAAAGAACTTGATTTTAATGTGCTTTTGTGTGTGTGTATAATAAGACTAAAAAGTATGTTTATATTTAAATAATATAATTTATCTAGTCAGGGAAAATATTGGAAATCTTTTCAATTTACTTTTATCCATTAAATGATATTTACATAAACTTCACATAAATTTTATTAATTTAGTTTTTATAAACTTTAGTTTTCTTTTTTTTTTTTTAGTAAAGCAACATTTTCAAATAACACACAGTTAGGCATATATTTGAAGACTCTTCACATGTGTCATACCTGTTGAATGAAGAAGTTGCAGAGCTCCTGCAGCAGAGAAACAATGCGTGCTGGTGAACGATAGAATGAACAGTGAGTCCAGACCAGAAATATAAGATGAAAGACTGATGGAATGAGAGCAGGGAAAGATGGAAACTCAGTTTCTTCCAACTGAGACAGCAATGATCCTAGAGGCTGAAGATGGAGGTCTATAGCCCTGGCTTCCTGCAAAGCTGTGTGACAAACATAAAAAAAAGAATATTAACAAAATAGCAAAAATAGTACAAAAAAATTCAACTGTAATTATCAGATGTGGTGAAAGCACTGGCTTACCATCAAAAGCAGTTTCCGTCAAAGCTTTGAATGAGGGGAAATAACTGCTGTCTATAATTTCCAGAATTCTCATCATTTTTTGAACACATGGATTCTGTAGCTGAAATAAAAAAAAAGACTTCAGTACATTATCAGATATCCATTATCATTGTCAAGTGACTGTTGCTGGACAAACCTGTTCATGAATGCTCAGAATGTTTGTTTTTCTGGACCTCCAGAAGTCAAGTTCAGCTTTTGGTTCGGGATTCAACCCTTTTAAAATCAGTCCAGTAGAATCTTCTCTTAAAACTTTATGGATCATGTGTGTCCAGCTGATGACCATGGACTCAATTGCATGTATCATGGCCCTGTTGCGACTGTCATGCCTTGTATGTAAACAAAAAAATGTATGCTTTGGTCACAATAAAATTTCCTTGATGCTTTTTTTTATGAAAATGAGGATTAATAATGATTACAAGACAAATAATATTATAGAAGACAATATTATTAGCCTTAATACATATTTTATTGTTATATGTTTATGATTTTTATTTTGGCTAGATAAAAAATAATATATTTATATTAATTTAAGCCAAATTAAGGAAATAAGACTTTCTCTAGATGTGTGTGTGTGTGCGTGTGTGTGTCTCTCTCTCTCTCTCTCTGTGTGTGTGTGTGTGTGTGTGTGTGTGTGTGTGTGTGTGTAGATATGTAAATTCTAACCAAAACAAATTATTTGCCCCCTTAATTTTTTTTATTAACTACAGAGCAAACCACTGTTGTCCAATGACATGCCAAATTTAACTTGCTTTGTTAACTTAATTAACCTAGTTAAGCCTTTAAATTATACTTTAAGCTAAATACTAGTATCTTTAAAATAAGTAATTAAATATTTTGTACTGTCACCATGGCAAAAACAAAATAAATATGTTATTAAAACTATTATATTTCAAAAATATGTAAAAAAAAACTACTGGGAAATATTAAAAAATTTATTATTTTCTCCTCTTAAAGGTTTATAAAGTTAAATATTCTAAAAAACTCATTTTGCACCGTTTTATAGTAACTTCTGAAGTATTATTGTCTTACTGAAGAATTTCTGTTATAAAGGTTTGAAAAGTAATGTATACAGTAGGTATGAGTAGTGTATTTAAAAAGTAAACAAAAAAAAAAACACATACAGTGTGATTGCTGCCTCTTGACACTGCTCGATCCATTCCCTAATGGCAGGAACTGGAAGAATGGTTTTGCCATAATATTGTCCTCTCACCACAGTCACCCTGCTTTGCAAATTCTCCGTGTGCTGCTTCACATCCTGTGATACGACATTCGGCCACATTTGGTGATTCTTCTTGTTTGACAGAAGCGGCAGACACACCTTGTAACAAAATATTGACACATTTTACAGACTTTTAATGTTTACCTGGAAATTCTACATTCAAACTATTGTGATCATATAAAACATGCATCTTTTGATTGTGGGCATGCCTGCTAATATTCCATTTCACTGTGTATTTATTTACTTATTTTTGACAGCAGATCAAACAGTGGTGGACCTGAGTGGTCTACAAGTGTTCATTACCTTCTCCATGGTGTCTGACAGCTGTGGCAGAAAAGAGGTTGACAGCACCCCGAAGAGTAAAAAACTCCTACAGTTTTCTGGATGGATGGGGCCATTTCCTTTTTTCAAAACATAAACTTTCTTGTCTTTAGACAGATGGCAGACCTAATGTGCACACAAAAATTCTTAAAAGCTATACATTTAAATGTAGGCTACTTATAAGTTGCAGAACTTTATTAACATCAGACAAGAATGTAAACACAAGGCCTGTATGTTTGTTTACTTACCTCTGTAGAAACACCTAGAGCTTTAGACGCTGTCACGCTGAAAAACAACACTCTAATATGCGTTTCGAAAAACTCTGTAAAAAGTGTTTCATTTTTTTCTGCGTTGACAAATTTTATCCACGTATCAGTTTTGAGGTTAAGCATCCGACAAAGTGTCTCGCCTAAATACTGCACCCTGGGGTCTTCAGAAAACACAGTTTCTTCCTCTTCTGACATGTTTGTTGTCCTTGTGGAACATACGCGAACAGTCCAAACCTTAAAACAAAAAGTTGACGCGTGTTTTCTGAATCATGTGGAACGCGGATAGTGTCACGTGTTTAAATACAGTACCATATCTTCACGCGCGCTGAACAGATTTCATTCAGAGAAAGTGCAAAAAGGGGCGGAACAGCGTCCTGTTGCTTTGGTTACCATCCAACATGAAATTTGCACCCCAACCAGGCCGCACGCCATTCCAACACAATTTTTTGTCTCACTTGTCAACATCTGTGATTAAAATAATTATACAAAAGCTTTAGCCTACTATAAAACAATATAATAAATAATAGTCTAATAATAATACAAATAATAGACTAACGATAACTTTAACAAACAGACTTTATTTACGAACTATAATAGGCTAATTATTCCAAAGAATCTTAAATGTTCTTTTAATTGTTCTCCCGTTGCACCTTTAAGAATTAGTTGACAACACAAAACGTTATTAATTTTGTTACAGCTTGATTATTTACATAGACAATAAACAAACAAATAAATGAAAGAAATGAAGATTTTTTTTTTGGAAAATTATGTTTTTTAAATAAAAATGTATTTACCTACCTAAATGTATTTGTCTTTTTAGACCGATTTACTATTATATTTAACCATATTTAAATTTTCTTATTTGATCTCACTTTTTGTTATTTAATCTATAGGTTGGAGAGAGATAAACATTAATAATCAGCTTGATTATTTTTACAAACAAACAAATAAAAAAGAATGAGGGATTAAGAGATATCTTGCAATAGGATATGTCAGCTCATTTCATTCTTGTTAATTATTTTTTGTAAATAATATATAATGGGTTTAAATGAGAAACATAC
>CAIGQZ010001680.1:2246909-2275803 GCA_903798205.1 Danio tinwini | reverse complement strand
TTATTATTATTATTATTATTATTATTATTATTATTATTATTATTATTATTAAGTAGGACATTGTTTATTTATTTTTTTAAGTCTACTTTTACAAGTAGAAACATTCAAACCACTGCAGAAATGTTCTAACCAACAATAACAAGCCAATGTCATATAGGCCTACAGTACAGATACATTTCTTAATAAATAACCAACTATAAATTAAAACGTTAATTAGTACATTAACGAATGCTATATATTTTTTGTTTTCACAAGCTTTGGAGATGTAACATAAATTCCGCTTTTAAATAATTGGTCACCTATAGCTTTCATCATGAGCCATGGCTGCGTTCAAAATGGCATAAATGTTTTCAAAGTGCACTACTAAGGGAGCGCAATTGTGAATAGGAAGATTGCTAAAATTGAACTGTAAAAATACTTTGAAAGCCAATTACACCTAGAGAGATGACTTCAATGTTGGAACGATAGATTTGTGAAAATTCCAAATCAACAAACTGTATTTGTAATGATGACAGAACTTGTGACCTTAGTTGGCTAACAATGGTTTTCGGAATCTCACCCCAGTTTGTTACTTGCCTAATAATTGATAATAGGCTACACATTTTTTTTTTTAAACTTGATGTATAAAATTTGTGTTTTAAAAATAAGTATTGATTTTTTTTGGTATATATATTATTGTCATTTCTTTATTCTAAATCTTTGGAATTTTTTTCAGTACATCGAAAAGTGTGGTTATGATGACCATCCAACAAGCTAATTAAGCAAAATAAATAAACCTCATTATTAATTAGAAAAGGAGGAGAATAACTGGTCCACATTTTGAGAAGAAAAAAAAACTACCTCCTACACAAAGCATATTTTGTTTTTATCTAAAAATGTTTTGATTGGCACTCATTTAATATGCAGTAATATTGTAAAATATATCTGCTTAGCCAATCAGATTAAGGAGCCAGAAAGAAGTGTGTGCATGTGTGTGTTTATGTCTTTGTGTGTGTGTTTATATGAAGAGTTCATATGCAAAGCCTCTAAGTCCCATCTGAAATGTTCTTCTAAAATGAGCATTTTGCGTGTGTAGGTTTAGTAATTTCACTTTTATGGCAACAAATAGGTTATTTTAATTGCCTTTAAAAGAAAAAAAACAAACATAGCAGGCTGAGAAAAAAACTTGTTTTTCAAACTACATACATTATCAAATATACATACATTACATTTTATCCTAAATAACCTACAAATAAGGACAATAAAACAATCAAATATGTGTAAGTACTAAAACTATTCCCAATTAGACAAATGCAGTTTTTTTTACTATATATAAATACACTTGCTATTTGCATAGCTGCACACCACTGAACGCCAGCCAAATCAATGTTTCTAGCACACTGTCATGACGTGATGCAAACAGCATGATTTGCATTCACAACCCCTCGCTCTGATTTAGTAACAGTGATATCAGAGCTTGTCTTCCCCTTTCCCTCCCCTCAATCCTCCCTCTATTTTTCCACCATGTCTGTCTGTATGCCAGAGGCTGTGCAGTAAATGGCAACACCAATTCACCTGGACTTCACTAGCTTGTAATGGGTGCATTACGGCTCCAACCCCCTATCCTGTCCTATCACGAGGGCCAGAGGTCAACTCTCTACTCCCAATTCCTGATTGAAGGCATTTATGCCAATTATGGGAAACAGCCTTTCTAGGATAATGACCCCAGCAACCTTGGACTTTTTCTCCTGCTTGGCCTTGGTGACCACATTGCCTAAGGTCACCGTCTCTTTATGAGTTCTTCTCTCTCTGCTTTTTGGGATCCACTGAATTGAGACACATTTGCATTTTTCTGTATTCCGACGCAATACACGCAGCTGGTCTTTGTTATGCATATTCATCATGGATATGTATGTAATCGTGCTGCCTTACATTCTGTGTAACAATTACAATCTTCCATTCTGATGAATGCTGAGCATCTGAATACTGCATTTCTATATATTTGTAAAGGTTAAACTGACCTAAAGAAAGAGGACAATCAGTTTTCCAAATAGTCATACAGCTGACAATAAATGCACAAAACAGCATGAATCAGATCAATATCCTGCATTTCATTCAATTTCCTATATGAAATTAAAGTGACTTTTTAACTTTTTTCCATTAAATATAATTGCAGTTCAACTGCTTTCATAAAGTAACGATGAAAAGGGGCCCGTGGTTGAAGATTTAGGTTGAAGTAAATGATGGGGCAGGAGTTTGCTTACAGGGCCCCGTCATTACAGCCATTAGTCTCTGTTTGCAGAACAGAAGCCACAGACAATTACTGAAGCCCCATATGTTGATATTTCAAAAGGTCAGTTTGGGTGAGGAAATTATTAAAAGCACCACAAACTTCCAAGAAAGCCTGGGTAATGTAAATTAAATTATATTTTAACTAGCATGGATTAAATCAAAAGAATGAGAATCTGCACATGGATACGACACCTCAAAAGTCTTTAATGTGACATCAGATGCCCCAAAAAAGTACTAAATGCAAGAAAGTGCAAAATGTTGATTAAAACTGAGTGATATTTTTTTATAACTCATACGTTTAGTTTTTATTATATTAAGTCTGCTTAATTAAGAGCGTGGCCACTTGAGTGACAGCTAGGTCTCGCTAGTCGAGGTCACTTCACCTTAGCTGATTCCGGCTGATTAGCCGCTGAACTCGGCATATACATCATATTTTTGTTTTGCTTTATGTGGATTTACACAGTCAGTTGCTTTTTGGAATTATTTCTTACAATTATTAGATAACATGGCATGCTGTGTGCACTAAATTGTGCTCATAAACCATTCACCTGGCCTCCATTTCCCAGGTGAGTGAAATTCTTATAGGCCTATACTTATATACCATATCCATAAATGCATTTGTTTTACTTAAGATAATTTATCATTTGTGAAGTTTATTTATAAACTAATTTTGAGAGGATCACGTGATTATGATTGAACACAGCTGGTTCTGCATTAACTACGTATGATCCACCAATCAGACGATTCCTAATCCACTATAAAGTGCCAGGGTTTCTCACTACAGTCATCTTCGATTTGAAGAATCCCCCCATCCACCCCTACTTCTCTACCTTTCCCTTCATAGGGCGGCACGGTGGCCCAGTGATTAACATTGATGCCTCACAGCAAGAACGTCACCGGTTCTAGTCCTTTAACAGGCTGGCTGTCGTTTCTGTGCGAAGTTAGCATGTTCTTTCTGTGCTTGCGTGGCTTTCCCCCGGGTTCTCCGGTTTCCTCCCACATTCTGAAAACATGCACTACAAGTTAATTGATCAATCTAAATTTAGCACTACAGTCAAACTCTCATCCAGCAGCATATCTCTTCTTTAGCAATCATTTTCTGTCATCAGCTCTTAGCAAAAAAAGGGGGAGATCTCGAGATCTACCTGAGCTCAAAGCTCCCCTCTCGCCCTGCAAACGGAAGGGAGCCCAGGGCTCAAGGACCTTTTGAGCTCAGGGCTCTCTCCTGGGACAGCATGCCAAACTTGCTTTATAATCAATCATCAGCTGAGTCTGAACTCTTGAAATAACTTTCTTTAGACCTGTGAAGCACTCAGGAATCTGACATACTGATTAGCCGTCACAGTCATCCGAAATGTTGTGATATCGTTTTATGTACCAAACACGAGAAAGCCAAAAGGTGGAGCTACACGCGCAGCTGAACACTGATTGGTTACAGATCAACGTCACAAGCTTGTCGAGCTAGCCAGAATGAAAACAAAGGAAGTGCCATGTTTTAAATGCACAGCTGAGACATTACGTTGTAATGCTGTATGCATATAATAACCGAGCCATGGAACCTTGTTGTTGTCTTGATGTACAGCCACAAAGCCAAGAAGAACAAAATCCACCATGTCCTGTTGTTGTTTTATGAGGCAGTTTTTAAGTGCATGCGGTTTCTCCAGGGAGCTCATGATCACGTCTATATTTGATATAACAAACTTCTTGAGCTGATGATAATAACAACGTATGTGTGATTATTCTCTGTTTAGAAAAGAAAAGGACAAACACGATAGTGAAGCGCAAACAAACAAAGGTGAAGCCCGACAAAACACAGGAGCAAATTGTAAATTGTTTTATACACAAGTATTTATATGTATAAAGCATCTGTTTTGTGAGAAGAGCTGCTCATATGATATGTGAACGACCTGTACAGCTTTACTGTAGACATTCATTCGAGTGAAACTTTTTGTCGTACAACATTCCCCCTCAAAAGTGTACCCTTGGTGGTGGAAACGCAAGCCTGATAAAGGTGACCCGTACCGACCCGTACCATAACGTACTGTACCAGTCAGTGTAAATGAGACAATATAGCACCAAGGTGCTCACAGCAACCCAAATTTGATTCTCGGCTCAAGGTCCTTTGCTGATCCTTCCCATACGTCTGCTTCCCACACTTTCCCGTCTGTAAATTCTCAACTGTCCTTTCCCAATATAGGTAAAAATATCTAAAATAAAATAAAAAATCAATAATTGAATGAGGCAAAAGTTTTAATAAATAGTTTGTAAACCGTGAAAATTGTCCCCAAAAATAAAGTGTGCTCTTTTTTTTATTTAAGATTTGCTTACACTGGTCATTTTCTTGTCCATTTTCAAAAAGTGGTTAAAGTCCCCATTTATTAATATTTATTGATTTCAGATTTTAGATGAATGTAAATTCCCTAAAATATGAAATCTACAATTCATTGAAATTAAAACAATATTAAAACCGTCAGAGATTACATTTAACCTGTTGACATTGTATATTGCTCTGTGAAATAACCAAAAATAACTGAAAAAGTTTGAAACCCTCTGCATTAGTTGATGGTTCCTTTAAAAGCCTTGAAACATGTTGCTATTAAAGTAAGACTGGGGAATCTACTGTTGTGCCTGAAACACTGCAAACCCTAAAAACATGATGCTGGGAAATGTTTGTTCCCATAGGAACCAGGCTGAAGAGTTTAATCCTCCCTGTCCCTATGTCTCTCTCCCTTGCTCCCCCTTTAAACGCAGACCTGGCAGCCTAATCGAGCAGCACCTATTGCTCCCGCTGTGAGATTATCAAGTAAATTATTTTAAGATCAAACGACCAGCAGTAACAATGAAGCCCAGTGCAAAATCTTCTGACGTCTTCCATCCCCCCCGTTCACCATCTCCACCTCCCCTTTCCTCTCAAATTAAAGCTCAGTGGGGATCTCTCCGCACCTCTCAGGTGAATTCCCACAGTGCCCTACATCCTCCCATTAGTAGCCTTTTAGCTGCAGGCTAAGGTAGGGCTCGCTAATTGGCCTCGGGAACAAAACTAACCCACTGACAGGCACAAACTCGCGGGGAGTGAAAATGGGCAAATTGCCCCAGTCCCGGGCAGCTGCTGCGTGACCAGAGGCAGACTGGACCTTCCCAGCTCGTCAACTGTATCAAGGGGTAGTTAAACACTGAGTTTTACTGACTACAGTGTTTCTGTTGAAATCTTCAGTGTGTGACAGAAAGAGACAGTTTTAAAGGAACACTCCACTTTTATGGGGAGTGTTCAAGTTATAAGTCCCCGAATGTTAAACAGTTGAGTTTTACCATTTTGAATCCATTTAGCTTACAGTAACTTCGGATCTGGCGAGAGCACTTTTAGTTTAGCTTAGCATAGATCATTCAATCAGATTAGACCATTGGCATCTCGCTCAAAAACCATAAGATAGTTTTGAATAATTTTTCTATTTAAAGCTTGATTCTTTTGTAGTTACATCAGGTACTAAGACCAATTATTTTCTAGGCTGATATGGCTAAGTACTGTACTCCTACTCTGCTTTGTTGTTTACCATGGCTGCAACAGGCATATCAATATAACCAACGTAACTGTGGCTACCTGTGGCAGCCATGGTACAGCAAAAAAATTCCTTGATTATTCTGTTCGATTGAGAGTATAGTTCCTACCCCTAACTCTAAGTAGTACACAATGTTTTTGAAACTCTCATCTTTAAGCGAGATGCTAATTGTCTAATCTGATTCAATGATCATATGACAACAAATGAGCTATTTAATGCAAAAAGTATATTTATGTGCCTGACACGCATTCATTAAAAGATTTTTTTCAGCACATCAGGGAATGTCACTGGATTTATCAACACACATTGCTGAAACCAAGCAGTGTGTACATGTTGTTTTGTATTGTTTTTTGTCCATAAATCTAATGATTTTAATAAGGATGCTAAAATATGATCAAGCAATCAAGCCAAGATTTTTTGTTACGTTGTTAAAAGTGATGCAGTGAAAAGTTGTAGTGATGTGTGATTTTTATTTTGTTTTTCCTGAAATATGAGACACATTGCTGTATTGTTTATATATTTGTTTTTAAATACTATACTGGCTTATTATTATTTTTAAATGCATTTTTAGCATGCTATCTCATCACATTTACCTTCAATATCACAAAGCCCTACAAGGTAGAAAAAGACATAAATTGTTATTACAATGCATGTTGTAACAATACACATGTTAAATGCCAGTGTATGTATTTGAGTCAAATTAAGTATACATTAAAAAACTGTGCTTCTAAATGTTTTTGTATGAAAATGCTGGGTTGTTGTAACCAAATGTTTGGTTCAAATATGGACAAATGCAATTTTGGATTATTATTATTTTATTTTTCAACTAATTTTGTTACTTTTTTTATCTAACAGACCATATTTTACACAACAATGGATTATGACAACCCAGCATTTTTGAGGGTAGTGTAAACGTATGATAAATGTGGCTAATGTGCATTTTTAATGCATGTACACATTATCATAGTTTGTTAGCTTAAAAAACTTTTTTAACACATAGGTTAGATTTGTTCATGTTTTATGGAAATTTCTAAATCAGAATCAAAACAGCAGCATGCATTTCTCAGTCACAAACAAATAAAGATGAGGTGCATTAAAAAAATACTTCAACAAAAGATTGTTGAAACAACATAATTTATAAGTTTTTTTGGGACAACCTAATTGTTTTATGTTCAATCCACTGAAATTATTAAAAACTATTTACTAAGTTAACCTAAATGATGTTGGGACAACATGAAGGAATTGTGTGGAACCCTGCATTTTTAACAGTGTAAGCACAATCTCTGGACATTTCATAGTTATTTAACATTTTGTCAAACTGTGCCAGCTCTTATGAATTCAAATCTGCTTATGCCCCAGTGATGTTAGGTTTAGGGTGAACCTTCATTGTCACTTTTTCCCCTTGTTAAAAATTCTTACAATTTACAGCAAACAACAGTAATCAAACAAAAGACAAAAAAAAAACAGTTGCTTTCTTGTGAAGTCGGGTTTGGTCATTTCTTGTCATTATGACTAAAGCAAATATTTTAAGTATTGTTATGTGTAGTTTCAAGTGTAATGTTACAGAATGAAAGGCCTCTGGATATCCCATGAAACACTTAAAGATCAATAGGGAGAAGCATTCAGTGCTGACAACAAAAGTTTGTCCTTTCATTGTGATGCAATGCTAATGCTAATTAGCAAAGCTGCGAAAGAATCACACAATGCCTTTTGAACCTGCTACTGCTGGTCTCAAAATCTGGTATCATTCCTATCCTGCACCCTTACTCTTTTGTCCATCTTGTGAATTCAGCCTAACATAATGGGTTTGGTTTATACTATGACCTGAAACAGGGTAAAGTAAAAAAAAAAAAAACAACAAAAAAGAAAAACATTGGACGTCAAGTTACTTTAACAAACTCACAAAAAAAAGTTTTACATAATTGTATCTAATTTTTATACATTCTTATAATGAAAAATGAAACCTGTTGTTAATAAAGAAATGGTTAAGGAGAATTTTTTTTAAACGTTATTGATTTATTACATTTTTGAGCAATGCCACATTAACAGTATATATAAAAATATGTATAATTACATTTGTTTATTTCATTTGGCCTTCAGTCATAAAAAAACCTGAGTAATTATATATATATATATATTTTTTTTTGGACTTATTGTCTTGTAGGTCTTAAATCATTGGGTCTTTCATTTTACTGTTTATGTAAAGCTACCCAATCAATTCCACACACATCCAATCACCAACAATACATTTTAATTAAACTCTATTTATAGCAAAACTCTATTTATATATAATATATTTTATGTGCATACATTTCCTTTTTAAATTATTATTTTTTTTAAGTTAAATTGAAAAAAAGAAGAGGTGACGCAGTGGCGCAGTATGTAGTGCTGTTGCCTCACAGCAAGAAGGTCGCTGGTTCGAACCTCGGCTGGGTCAGTTGGCATTTCTGTGTGGAGTTTGCATGTTCTCCCTGCGTTCACGTGGGTTTCCTCTGGGTGCTCTGGTTTCCCCCACAGTCCAAAGACATGCGGTACAGGTGAATTGGGTCGGCTAAATTGTCCGTAGTGTATGAGTGTGAATGAGTGTTTGTGGATGTTTCCCAGGGATGGGTTGTGGCTGGAAGGGCACCCGCTGCATAAAATCATGCTGGATAAGTTGGTGGTTCATTCCGCTGTGGCGACCCCGGATTAATAAAGGGACTAAGCCGAAAAGAAAATGAATGAATAAATGAATGAATGAATAAATTGAAAAAAGTAAAATTATGTATATGAAATACTTTTACCGGCCACTTTATCAGGTACTTGTCCAAATGCTTGTTAATATGGCAGCAACTCAATGCATTTTGGCATGTAGACATGGTCAAGACAATCTGATGCAGTTCAAATCGAGCATCAGAATGGGGAAGAAAGGTGATTTAAGCATGGATTTATTGTACCTTGTATCAACAGTTTAGACTGGTGGTGGTGTAATGGAGTGGGGAATATTTTTTTGGCACACTTTGGGCCCATTAGTACCAATTGAGCATTGTGTCAATGCCATGGCCTACCTGAGTATTTTTGCTGACCATGTCCATCCCTTTATGACCACAGTGTACCCATCTTATGATGGCTACTTCCAGCAGTATACCCCGCTATGTCATAAAGCGTGAATTATCTCACTGTACTCAAATGGACTTCACAGTCACCAGATTTCAATCCAATAGACCACCTTTGGGATGTGGTGGAACGAGAGATTCACTTCATGGATGTGCAACGGGCAAATCGTCACCTTGGAATTATGAAAAAATTCTGAATGATTTTGAGATATTGAGCTTCAAAGTTTTTGCATTTCATAGCAAACAATATGTGTGTAACATTAGTTTTTAAATAAAAAGTCTTAATGTAAACACTTATAAAAAACATTCCATAATGTAAATAAGTTGTCATTAAA
Source organism: Danio tinwini (assembly GCA_903798205.1). Lineage (NCBI taxonomy): Eukaryota > Metazoa > Chordata > Actinopteri > Cypriniformes > Danionidae > Danio > Danio tinwini. The sequence goes on along the minus strand of CAIGQZ010001680.1, from coordinate 2,266,545 downwards.
GAAGAATGTCAATAACTCAATTTTGACAAAAATGTCAAATAGAACTTTATAATTCTAAGGCGCGAAATCTGCAGCAACTGCGTGATTCTATCATGTCAATATGGACCAAAATCTCTAAGGAATATTTACAGTACCTTGGTAAATCTATGCCAAGAAGGATTAAGGCAGTTAAAAAGAATGTTCAACTCGGTACCAGTAAGGTGTACCTAATAAAGTGGCCAGTGAGTGTATGTGGCTAAGAAATAACTAATTATAATTAGTTTTTTGATGGGGCAAGTAATTTTTTTTCTGTTGGGCCATAAAGCAATCCTTAATGTTTAGCCCTATTTAATTCAGAAATTTCATTCTTCATGGTCTTACAAAGTCTTAAATTTGAATTGTTGAAACCTGCAGGAACCCTGATCACTACAAAAGCTTTTATTTTTAAAAGTGTACACCCATGTTTCAAGTCAATAAATCTTCGAAAAGAGGAACCACTTTGAAAAAAAAAACAAAAAAAACAAGAGCATGTTAGACCTACAATATATGATATAAAATACTTTACTTAAAAAAAAAGCTCCTGAAGACAGTATATTAATTAATAAATTAGCAGCACCACTACTTAGTGACTCGCCAGCATAGACTGCAGAATACCTGGGAATATACATGTTCCATTGTCTAAAACAACACTTGTGCGAGAGAGAAAAAGAGCGAGAGAAAATGTGTGCCATTAGGTAAGTTCTCAAGCCATTATACAGTGATTACCTAAAGAGCTTATGAAAGGTTGCTTTGATAGTGTGTTTTTTAAATGGGTCAAAGAAAGCTCCTCTCGGCTCAGGGTAATTGGAACTTGAATCAATTGTTTGTATGTCAGCATCACACATCAAAGTCATTCATTTAGTCTGTCTGAATGAAGTCTGTGGATTGTGAAGGTGTTTCTGGAGCGGTCTGAAATTATTATTGGACTACTCAAGTGAATTCCTCCGATAGCTTGACAAAACTAATGCAAAGTAACTACAATATCAGAAAAATATGCTCATTGAAAGAGATAGATCACCCAAAAATAAAAACTAAAACTGACTCACTCACCTTGAAGCAATTACAAACCTTTATGAGTTTCTTTACTAAACCTAACCTTAACCCTGACTAAAATTAAAATACATTTTGAAAAAAGCATAAAACCTGTAGTCATTGACTTCCATAGTCATAAAAACTAAGATTTTAAAAGTCAATGTTACAGGTTTGAAGATTTCTTTAAACTATATTATTTTGTCTAAAAAAATAAATAAAGAAAGTCAAACATGTTTGGAACAAGTTAAGGATGAGTAAAAGATGATAAGATTTTCAGTTTTGGCTGAACTGTGCCTTTAACTTTAACTTTTCATCGTGATCAAAAGCTAGGGAAAGATTTTCAAGAGAGCGGGAGATACAGCAGTGTGTTTGGTTGGATTTTGGGAGGCAGTGTCATCCATCACATGCCCTAATTCCTGATGGCCTCCTATTGAGAGTTTGAAATGTGCATGTAATTTAATTTGAAGCCCCCCGGTCACTCTCGGCATCCTCCTTGCATGTTTGTCAATGTGCTGTAATCTCATGCTCTGTGGGACTTTAAGTGCTGATGAAATCAGATTGTCGAGTGTCATGTCATTAAGGAGCACTGCAAATCAAATGGCTGGTGAAGTGTTCAACACGTTTTATCACTGTCTATTTCAGCACCTTGTAACAGAGGTGCTTGCCTAGGGTTGGTGCATTGAGTTTGTATTATTTTAAAGGAATAGTTTACTCAAAATTGAAAAGAAAGTTTTATGTTTACACCAACACAGGTTTAAAATTAATAATCTCCATGTTTCTCTTTGACTCTATTTTATAGGAATACTTATGTTAAGAAGTGAGATGAAGAAGATCAGTTTTAAGGGTCATTTTCATGGCACCATTTTCAGTGTTATACAAATAAATCTTATTTTTGTGAGTATGTTTAGGCCATTCAGGAACACAATTCCTGCTTTTGGAAAACAGTTATCATCTTTGTGTAAACTACAATGTTTTTTTTTTTCAAACACAGTCAATTATCATGTAAATGATGTGGTTATGTTTTTTTTCTTTTTGTTGTTTGCTCTTAACAAATTGTTACACTGTAAAATCCAACAGTCAACTTTATCAAATGAAATGAGTGTAGTTCACTTAGAATTTACTGAAAGTTAATTCTATTCATTTGAAAAGAGTTTTGAACTCTGTGTTGAAGGTAATGAGTTAATTAAATACTTCATTACTTCAACGTAAATGGATTAAGTTCACAGTACTCATATAGATTAGTTTTTTTTAACTCGGTTTGTAGCAATTGGTTTCCTCAATCGGTTTGAGTTGCCTTAACTTATTGGGTTTTATAGTACTCAGTTGGTTAGAGTTCTCTTCATTTACTGGGTTTTGCTTAGCTCAAATTGCTTCGTTTACTCAAATGGAATAAGTTCACAGTACTCATTAGGATAAGTTTTTGAACTTAAATGGTTTGTTGCAATCGGTTTCCTTAAATTGTTTGAGTTACCTTCACTTTTTGGGAAGGAATAACAGTGTATGAATTTCTAAAAACAAATAAAACTTTTTTATCTCTTTAAAGTTACCTATGATTTATTTGAACTAATATAGAGTAATCTTTTCAATATCCATGTTTCTGTATTTTTTGTAGATGTTTCAGATTTATACACAACAATCACAAAATCTTCCTGCCTTTTTATAATTAAATCAAATTAACTTTTCTAGTCATCACAACTTAAATCAGTTAAACTGACTAAAAATATTTTGGTAAACTTTGTATAGCTGCAAAATAATAGTTGAAACCTGATTAACTTATTAAATTAAGTTAAAGTAACTTGTTGTCAAACTTTTATTTTGTCATTTCGTTTTTTACAGCACAGAACCTATTTCCATACAGATGTTTTTTGTTTGTTTGTTTATTTACAGTTATGAATTGTGTTATGGGGCATTCATCTTTGCTCGGTCTTCTCTTAATGTTTAAAATTCCATTCTGCTGCTTGGCAGAGTGACTTTAATTGACATGCTTTGAGTATTTTGAAACAAAGAAATAATCTTCTGTATCAAAATGTACAAAACCAACCCAGACATTAAATCATTTCAAAGTACTATAAATGTCACTTTTTAAACTTTTTAACATTAAAAGTTGTTGGGGGACAGATCAGAGTCTCATAATGCAATTGGACAACAACAACAAAAAAAAGAATCACAAATTGCAAAATCTGTTAATTTACAAACATTGATTACAGTGTAAATTAAACTCTCTAATCACTTATTTTCACCTAGCAGAGAGCAGAGTGATAGTGTTTGTAAAAAGTAAATACTCTTATTCTCTGTTTGACGTCTACTTCCACTGTGGACTCCTGGTCTTCTATCCTACGGGCCCCTAAAGCAAAACCAAATTGCTGCTGTGCCACCACAACATGGTGGCTTTTCACACATGATTAGTTCTGCCATCAGCAGCAGGTCTGAGACAGGAGCAGCAGCTTTCCTAAGCAGATTTTGTCCTATAGCTGACCCTATCATTAGGCCCTAATAATCCAGTGCCGCAGCTGAGTTTGCCAAACCATGCAGCTCTCGGCTGTATCTGGTCTTGACGACAGCAGGGCTGCGGGAGGTCATGATAAATAGCGACGGGAGTCATATTCGGGACACAATGACAACTTGTCCTCCATCATTAGTGCCGTGTGGGTGGCGGTGGCTGAGGAGCCCGGGGAGAGGGACACACAGATGGCACTGCCAGCACCTCTCTGCTGTAGAGATGGCAGTGAGAGGACTCTGTTGCCGCGTGGCTCATTAGCCTTGACCACCTGATCACAGGTGTTTGCTAGACGTTGATGTAGAGATGTGCTCTTGCTGTTATGAGTAAACACCGATAATCAATTAAGGATAAAGTCTCTTTAACATAGCAAGAACGTGCTCTGTAACATTTTTTGTTCTGTAAATAAAGTCTGTCTTAAATTTTCATATTACCATTGATGGCTTCATGGTGGCACAATCGCCTCACAGCAAGAAGGTTGCTGGTTCGAGCCCTGACTGGGTCAGTTGGTATTTCTGTGTGGAGTTTGCATGTTTTCTCCGGGTGCTCAGGTTTCTCCCACAGTCCAAAGACATGTGCTTTAGGTGAATTAAATAATCTAAATTGGCTGTAGTGCATGTGTGAATTCTGTATGGGTGTTTCCCAGGTTTGGGTTGCAGCTGGAAGGGCATCCGCTGCGTAAAACATGTGCTGAATAAGTTGGTGGTTCATTTCGCTGTGGCGACCCCTGATTAATAAAGGGACTAAGCTGAAAAGAAAATGAATGAATGTATTACCATTCATTTTGATATTTTTGGAGGCATAAAGTCACAAATATCAAGAGGGGGCACCAGTAGAGGAACTCTGTTATAGGGACTAGCAACCAGGTCAGTTCCCCAAAAGCTAATTTTTAACCTCTTCCATTTTCTTTTTACTTTCATACTATCTCTAGAATTTCTAAAGTGATGGAAGCCAGCCAACAGCCACATCAAGTGTGACATCCCACGAAATCATCAAGGATGTCATCTGATTTTGTGATGTTTCAACCAAATGTGAGAGGTAATGCTATTTATATATGTTGTAACTTTAAAAATATATAATGTGCCATGTATCGTGTGTGGTTAATCAACATATTCGATCAACATCAACAACTTATGTGACTGTTTGTTTTTATAGTGTAGGGTTACCCAGTTGGTAACTTGATATTAAAATGTCAAAAATACAAATCTATTAGATGTCAAAACCTTGACGTCCATTTGACATTCACACATTGATTCCATTTTGACTATCAAAATAATGACAGTGTTATAATTTCATAAAAGTTTTATTCATCTGAAAACTTCTGAACATGTATCTTTACAATTCATGTAAACTACCTTGATGCCAAAAAAACATCAAATTGACATCACATTTGGTGTCAAAAACATGTCAAAATCGATTACAGGACAGTGTTAGGGGCCATTCCAATATCGTAGCTAAAAGCACATGGAAAGTGTGAGGTGTGTTGCTTCCTTCACCATTTTTAGCCAGTCTTGTGCTTGTGTTCCGGTGGTGTCTGCCTTTTGACATCAAATCAATTTACATTTTTGATTGATTTTTTTGTTGTTGTTGTTTTATCATGATGCCCACTGTTCCTATAACAAAACAATTTACAGTTCATGTGGTACAAATACACAAAAAAATGGTGTTCTGTAAATAGTTAGGGAATTAGAGGCTTTTGTGCTGGCAGTTATAGCATTTCAGTTATAGGTACTATCTGCCAGACCAGTCCTGCAAGATTTAATTTTCCTCTGACCATTTATTCATTACTTTGGTTACTTTAAAACTCTCACTAAGAGCTTTGAAGTTGCAATTGGTGGACGAAAGCCCTGCTTGTTCACAAATCTATTCGTGCTGCTCTTGGTAGAATTTGCCGATTATTATGGAAATTAATTGCTGAACCTATGCACTTTATTTTTTGCATTGTCAGAATATCTACAAAATGTTTCTCTTCCATCTGCACCTTTACAAGTGTGTACTCTCATGCTAATTTGCTCTGTTTTAATTGTGGCCCCAAGAGTGCACTCTGTGATCAAGCTTTCAAACATTTACAAAACAAATGGGCTCTGTCAATGGTAAAGTAGAAAAAAATTGCTGAACAGTCATATTAGAATTTGTCACTATTGCATTCATCAAAAAGTGTTCCAGTCACTTTTGGTTTATACACACAATATAATGTAGCATATTGATTCCCATATTTAAATGCAATTGTTACTCTTTAAACATTCCATTGTACATTATCTTTTTATATGTTTTTCTTAAAAACATCTTAATAACTGACAACTTTTTTTTTTTTATATTTTTGCAGTGGAATATTGCGTATCTTATTCATTAACACAAGATTTGATGCAGACAAAAATAATCAGAAAGTGATGTCATAGAAAGCATAACTGCACAACCTCATAATTAAGTGTAAAGATAATTAAATCTTGGACAGTCTTGGACAGTTCTGGTTAAGTTAAATGAGGTATGATGAATAATTATTATGAATAATCAACATTTATAGAACTTATATTTGAAATTGATGTGTTTAAAAGATTTCTTCAAATAATAAAGATTAAGAAACATGCATTCACATGTATTAAAGAAACTAAGAAAATAAATTATGTTTACTTAATGGTTTCGCCACATGGGTCAATCAGTTGAATCTTTTATTTAAAAGGGTGTAAATTCTTTTTTTTCTAAACATTTTTTAAAACATTTTAAAGAACTAAATTACCATCACTTGATGTAAACATATTTTGTAAACAAATTTAACAGATTTTTTTCCCCAGTAATTGTTTTTGCACACTATGTACGCGGCTCTTCCTGTCATTTGGCATCACATTGCGCACCCGCTAGTCAGCGAAACATCATCTCCGTTATCTTCACTTTGACACCTTTGAAAGTAATCCATTAAAATAACAATAAACGGATGCAAAAACAAAACAAAAAAGAGGCAAATGTCTTTGATTTACAAAAGCAAGGCTTCTTGTTCTTAATTTTAATGTTGGGACCTTTGATTTCCTCTTGAATGGAAGGCTTAACTGATGCTAAGAGTATAGGGCAGTAACTGAAGACAATGAGAGCTTTCAAAGTTTAAGTGCCCATTCAAATGCTAAGAAAGCAATGGCTAATTATATAGTTCTAAGACGCTTGAAAGTCTCTTATCTGTCTTACATTAATGCAGAGTCACTGATGTGCTGTTTATTTCCCAGCGGTCATCTGGTTTCCTGCCCAATGAATGACAAGAGAGGAAGAAGGAGGTCCAAGCCTCTAATGATTCTAGTGAATTTAGTTTTCAATAGGCCACTGGCCTTAATGACAGTCTTCACAGCTCTGCTTCATGAGAGAAACGCTTTACTCTTCTTTCTTTACAAAGATCCATATGCGTTCATATTCCTAACAACTCATGTTTAGAAATGTTAACCAACAAGTTCTGGCTTCTCAACCAGTTTCTGTTGATTTTAAAATTTAAAAAACAGACTATAAACATGCCAATGTTTGCCTTGACTGCCTAAACAAGCATTTGGCACTCTGTCATGAATGAAGTCATTCATCTTAACCATTATCTCAGTATCTTCTCATTTAAATTAGCAAGACAAAGGCACTCCAAAAGAAGAAAAGTTGTTTTGAAGCTGTTTGCGATCTTTGGCTGTGCTTTAAAATTGCACTTCCTATTTTTGTAAAATAAAAAAAAGAATAATAAAAAAGAATGTAACACTCTATCTAAAAAAAGGGCTAATTTCAAACCCTTCTGGCATCCCAAATCCCCCCGTGAGCTCTCCCCAGGGATGCGGATGTGCAAAACAATTTTCCTTTTTTTCCAGCCAAATAAAAAAGTACCATATCACACAAAGCCAGCTTAAATTAGTTGTTGCCAAGCAACCAGCATCAAAAGGTCTATTGCTTTGGGTTGAGGATGCCTGTAATTTAACACTTTGTGGGCACACTGAAATCACAATCAGCTAGCCAGAGTTTTCCGCAATTAGACCATCCATGCACCCCAATTTACCATCGCTGCCTATAGATAGAGTTCTGTAGGTGCTCAGGCTGAAAGCGTTTCATGCGCTGAATAACAGAAAGACTAGTATTGATGGTCACATTCACTGATACAGAATCTTAGAGGAGCTGTGTGTAAGAATTTGTAAGTATTTATTGCTTTTTTGGTCAATGTATTCAGCTTGTAGCAAAACTTTAAAAATAAAGAAATCTCTTGGCATTCTTGCAAGCCTGTTGAGTGATTTTTTTATTTTTTTATTTTTTTATGTGAGGAAAGATTTTTGCCAGGAAAATCAAAAGGATCTCTTTGGTTATATATTACACATGGACAAAAGATTGTGTTCGGTGCTCCGGTTAATGCTTAAAGAGGAATTATGTAATTTAATGTGAATTAGTGATGGGAAGTTCAGATCTTTTCCGCAAACTAGACCTTTCTGACAGTTTGATTATGCTACAACATAATTACAATGTCCGCGATGATGTAATGACAATCCTCCCTTTGTAAGGACTCAACATTTCAAAAATATATAGGCAGCAATTATTATTTCAGTCAGTTTATAAATCACCATGATCTGAAAAGTTTCTTTTAATTAGGTTTTCCAACCTAAATGAAGCATCATTGACTTATTATTTAAATACCATTATTGCTTTCTTAACTGCTGTTTTCTCACTGCTGTCATTTTGCTTAATTATTGAGAGACAAATCCAGGTGACAATGTTTGTTATGTTAACCTAATAATTGAAAAGGTCTTTCCAACTTCCTTTGTGTTTCTGCATTTCACTTAATAGCCACTGTTGTCACTAATATCAAGGGTTTCTGAAACCTGCATAGACTGAGCTGTCATTTAGGTATGTCTCTTTAACTGCTCTTAAATGAAAATAATTTCTCAGCTGATCATATGGCAGCACTGATTGGATTTAGCAACACAGTCTTATTAAGAATATGCACTTAAGCCTATATGCAAAAATGTACTTCAACAAACATTGGACTGCAGTTTCTAAGTAAAATGAACACTTCGGGGCAGCATGATGCTAACAACTTTTGTTCCTTTTTACACCAATGATATTCATAGGGACACATTATTTTTTGTAGTTGAAAAAATTGGTCTTACCTGTCTATCTCCATATGGACTTTTCTGGTCTGATGTCAGTTTGCTCAGTAGCTCACTTTGCATGGACAGACTTGTGATACAAAATGCCTTGCTTTGTGTCTAGTGAAATACGATTCAACAAAAAAAGTTAAAAACAATGGAAAATGAATGTAAAACTACTTGGTTGCAGTGCTATTTTCTCTTATGTTACTTTAAATAACACCATTGGTTGTGTTTTACTGAAAGGTTTAGGTCAATGGTTTGCTATGTGATCTCTATGGCAAGCCCCACCTTCTCATGGACGTACTAGAAGGAGATGCATCTGAAAACTATAACAAAGCATACCCAATGTAACATATTTCAGATTTGCAAAAAACATGGCACCCTCTAGCGTATTTCTCATCTCAAACATGCAACTAAATGTACCCAGAGCAATGCATTATATGTTTCGCTCACATTCAGTGGTGGACAAAGTACACAAAATATATATTAAAAAAATATTATTCCAGTAAAAGAGCAGGTGACAGTTTCTCCCATTTAAAATAACTACTCTCCTTCAATGAGAAAATGTAGTAAAAAACACAATATTTTGCTTTGTTTTATAGTAAAGTAAAAGTTTCCTAAAATAAAATACTCTTAAAAAGTAGAGATATATAAAACATATTCACACTGTAAGTATAGTAGTGAAGCAAAAAAAAAAAACCCAAAAAAACTTAGTTATTGTCCACCACTGGGAACATTTAGGCATAGTCATGGCTGTTGGCATTTAGGCATAGACAAGATAATCTTGGCCCTGTTTCAGAAATGAGGTTAAGTGAAAACTCAGAGTATGTTAACTCTGAAATGACAGAAACTCTGGGTTTTCTATTTCAAAATGGCAGGATTTTCAAACTCGAGAAAGCAAAAAAAAAAACAAAGGTAAGTCAAGCCTGTAACTTTGTCTCAGAGTCAGTTATCATGGTAACTTACTCTGTGAACCTAACCTGCTTAGGAGCAGGTCTTATTCTCTAATCTCCGAGTTTCTGTCGGTCTTCTCATCTTTTTTTAAAGACGAAGCGGTATGGAAACGCCAAGATGCACATAACTTTTGAAAATAGGCATAAAACACGTATGCGCATTACTGAGTAGAATAAACTTTATTCGATAAGAAAAGATGCACATAAACTACAATGGAAACACTTTTACTGAATAAATTCCAGTATGTGCATTAAAAAAGGTTTGTTATAAGTGTGTGTGAATGGACAAGCCAGCAGGCTGAGCACATTTTAAAACATCTGAAATGTTGTTTTGGTCATTCTAAAGCGCCTTCACTGTTTCAGTATTAATGTATTATTAATTAATTAACACTGGAGGTATATTATTAATTATCTCCAGAGCATCTAGAGTGTCTGTTTTCCACGTCTCATGGCTTCAAATGCCACCATGCGTTCATTGTGTGTAGGCATTGTCCTCTGAGATGAAAGTCATTTATTAAATAAAGAAAATATTCACACAGCTCCTTCTACCACGATAAATTCTGTTTTTACTGTTGATATTTGGTGCCAGTTAATCAGGAAGTGACGATTTTGTTCTCTTTGACTAGTTGGATGGAAACGCCGCTTTATTCGCATATCTTTTATGCGATATTCCATTTTTGCACATCCATTTAATTAGCATTTTTGGATGGAAAAATAGCTATTACCTATATTTCAGTCACACAAAGAACAGTCACATACAAGTATGGCTTGTCCTTTTTTAATAATTATTAGCTTAAATTCACTGACCTTCGACAGGGACATTAATGACCAAATTAATGGGATTATTACTCGTTCTAAAAACTATTTTTTAATACTGCTTACATTCTAAATGTCATATCAAGTACACTTTTACATCTGTTAAAATCTAAATTTTAGACATTTTATCTTAAACTGATCAACATGTGTAGAAGTGGGAACCGTAAATTAAACATTTCCGCTGAACACTGAGTTAAGGTTATATGCATTCTTGTTTTGTCAAATTTGTTGTGGAGGCTATGCGGTAGTGTATTTTATGTAATTTTATGCAATTACATCTGAAATAACTTCCAAATTATGGCCAGTTCCCCACTTTTTCAAGTAAAAAGTCAATAAACGTCACACATGACATTACTTTTTTATTACTTAAATGTTTAAATACTTCAAATGTAAATGTACGCATTAACTTGATCTGCTATATTTTCCCACACTAACTGTCTCTTTTTTACTGATGCAGTGGTGTTGCTATTTTAAAATAAATAGTCATATTTGCTATAACGTTGCATGAGCACATCAAGTTCAGCTGGAGAATGAAATGCTGGTCTCATTGACTATGTTTACATGGACATAGGTAATCAAATTATTTGCTTTAATCTAATTAAGAGAATGATAAGACTAAGGTGTTTACATGAGTTGCTTTTTTAGTGTTACTTTCATAATCGAGTTTTACATGTTATAGCACATAATTCGATTAACGTCATTGCGTCACCGGCTATCCGCATTTCCTCCAGAGCTTCATGTAATTTCGGGTGTTTCAATTTTAATTTGTTGACTTTAATTGCAGTTTGGCACATTCACTTTTACTCATGAACATTTTGTGCAAGCCCACCGTGACAAATGAGATATTGGATGCATGAACTGCTGGAAGAGTTGTTTTAATGGAAGTTCAAACCGCATGCTGAATGAAAAAAAAAAAACCCTCCGCATTTCACGATGCAGGTGTCTGTGGTCTGCACTGACTCGGTAGGTGCAGAGTGTCAATCAGCCGTGCGTGTGTGTGTGTGTGTGTGTCTGGGTGTGTCTGTGTGTGTGTGTGTGTATGTGTGTGTGGACTCCCTGCTTAAGGTCCTACATGAGGTTAATAGTTCGATTAAGGTGTTTACATGTATGTACTGCACTTCAGTAATGCGACTATAATCGGCATACTCCACATGTCTTAATTCGATTTCTCTTTAGTTCGATTATGACCTTAATCTGATTAAATTTATTAAAAATCACTGTTTACATGGTCGACTCTTAATCAGAGTATTGTCTTAATCGCATTAAAATCGATTTATTGGTGTCCACAGATGTTGCCATGGTCACTTGTAATATCTGGCTCCATTGACAATGCCTTTTTATAGTCGCGGTGTGTGCGCTTAACTCCAAGTTAGTCTACTCAAAGTTGATTGAGCTGACTCAGATAAGCTATTCTGAAACCAAAAACTCTGAGTTTTTAATCTCTCGGTAAGTCAACTCAGAGTTCAAGTTTAAACTTCAAGTTGGTTGAACCTCCTTACTGAAACAGACCCCTGGTGAACAGGAAAGGACAGCAATTCACACCAAAATTGAAGTGCTGACAATAGAAGATTAGAAAAGGTTCCCTGGTCTGATGAGTCTTGATTTTCTGCTGCAACATTCAAATGGTAGGGTCAGAATTTGTTCATACAACATAAAATCTGTATCATACACCTGGCGCAATAAGGCGCAAGACATGTTTGACACGATTTGTTTCTATTTTCAGACCAGCGCAGCCCTAATTTTCATGTTTTGCACCACGTTGTTCAAGTAGCAAATCCATTTGTGCTACTTTGAGGACTAATGGGCGTGCTGTACTAAAATAAAGGTGTGTTAAGGTGCATTGTTGCTGCGTTGCTATTTTGAAGAACTGAAATAAACCAGCCATTGAACAACTGCTTTTCCAACATTTAATTAGTTGGAATTTTTACAATGCATGGTAAACGTGTTCTGAGGTGGTAACTTGTTATAAAGAAAGAAACTGCACAGTCTGTTATTGATTGTCTGCCCTGTAATCATACTTAGCATGAAAACAAATGTAAGTGGTTTGTGTTTTGCTGCTTATAGTTGACATTCAAAATCGGAGCAAAAATGTTCATTATAATGTGTAATTTATTATGTCATCTTTTTAAATCAACTGCTTGAAACAATCCTATACAAAAGGAACAAACAAAACAAATAAACGCTTTGTCATTTGCATAGCATAAAAATGTTTCTGTTCTGATGCAGATCTTAATTTGCATCCCTTACAAATCATGTGAACATTTGTTCCATGATATCCTAATTTTCCCGTAAAGTTCAGCTTGGTGATTATTCTCCTGCTGCCCAGATCAAGATTGTTTGTTGATTGCGCTCAGTATTTACGTCTGTCCTGTCTGATGACGGTAGATGAGGCCCTGAGCTCCGGCTGGGACCAAGACGTTTGCCGCAATCACAGCCTTTTACTCTTCTTATGAAAATTCGTTTTTTTTTGCAGTGGCCAGAGACACGTGCAGAGAGAGGTGGTCTGGAGGTAAAGCGCTTTTCTTTCCACCCTGTTGATTGACTCATCAAATCCCAACAGTTATCTAGCTGTCTGGTGGGACTAGTTTGCTATTGATTGATTTGATGGGAGAAAGAAATCATTAGGACATTCAAAGCAGAGAAGGAAATCTTGTGATTCTGTGAAGTGGTCTGAGTGAGTTGATGATGCGCAGACATTTACGGCATATTTTATGGGCTGCTCTTTTGACGGAAACGCCTTATTGTGGTTGCCTGCGTCTTTAAAATTGTTTTACAACAGAACAGACAGGCGTGAGCTTTGAGGGACCAGACTGGATATGATGTAGCCTTCAGTTTGGAAGCCAAATGAAATAACAAATAATTGTAATGTCTAACACACTGTAAGACAAATATGATCAGTCTAAGGAAGCACATTTATGAACTGTAAAGTTTCTTTTTCCCCCTTTTTTTATGAAATAAGATCATTTTTAATATCTGAAATGATTTCATGCCTTACAAATTAAGCGAAAAAAAAGCGAAAAAAAAGTAAATAAATACACTCACCGGCCACTTTATTAGGTACACCTGCTTCCAACTGCTTGTTAATGCAAATTTCTAATCAGTTAATCACATGGCAGCATCTCAATGCATTTAGGCATGTAGACATGGTCAAGACGATCTGCTACAGTTCAAACTGAGCATCAGAATGGAGAAGAAAGGTGATTTAAGTGACTTTGAAAGTGGCATGGTTGTTGGTGCCAGACGGGCTGGGCTGAGAATTTCAGAAACTGCTGATCTACTGGGATTTTCACACACAACCATCTCTAGGGTTTGCAGAGAATGGTCCGAAAAAGAGAAATTATACAGTGAGTGGCAGTTCTGTAGGCGCAAACGCCTTGTTGATGCCAGAGGTCCGAGAATGGCAAGACTGGTTCCAGCTAATAGGAAGGCAACAGTAACTCAAATAATCACTCATTACAACAGAGGTATGTAGAAGAGCATCTCTAAATGTACAACATGTCCAATCTTAAGGCGGATGGATTACAGCAGCAGAAGACCGGACCGGGTGCCACTCCTGTCAGCTAAGAACAGGAAACTGAGGCTACAATTGGCACAGGCTCACCAAAATTAGACTGTAGAGATTGGAAAAACATTGGGTGGTCTGATGACTCTCGATTTCTGCTGTGAAATTCGGATAGGGTCAGAATTCGGCATCAACAACATGAAAGCATAGATCCATCCTGCCTTCAACGGTTCAGCCTAACTGAGCATTGTTGCTTACCATGTCCATCTCTTTGATCTCTTATGATCACAGTTCTGATGGCCACTTCCAGCAGGATAATGCACCATGTCATGAGTTCACTGTATTCAAATGGCCTTCACATTCACCAGAACTCAATCCAATAGAACACCTTTGGGATGTGGTGGAATGGGAGATTTGCCTCATGCATGTGCAGCCAACAAATCTGCAGCAACTGCGTAATGCTATCATGTCAATATGGACCAAAATCTCTGAGGAATATTTCTAGCACCTTGTTAAATCTACGCCACGAAGGATTAAGGCAGTTCTGAAGGCAAAAGTAAGTCCAACCCAGTACTAGTAAGTTCTACCTAAAAAAGTGGCCAGTCATTAAGCAGATGCTTTATCCAAAATGACGATGAGGATAAGGATAATAGAAGTCACCAGAGAGCAATGATGTATAATGCCATCAAATGTTGGTTTAGTGCTGTTGTATTGTGGGGTTTGCCATAGGCAAAGCTATTGCTATTCTCCTTTTTTATGATTATGACTTTTCCTTCACACAGAATTTTGCCGCATAACTCATGCCGCAGTTTTCGCCCCAGACCCTTGAAAGTGGGGTCAAATCATGCGGTTTCATCGGGAATGGTGTGCTATGACTTTTTTTTATATATAAGTGGTTGGTTTTTTTTCCCATTGACATAACATGGGACAAACTTTGACACATCATAGCGCCAAGACTGAATTTCATAGAAATATGGGATTCATGACATCTCGAAAGGGTTACAGCCCTGGTAAGAACATATCCCGAAAGTGGTAAATGTTGTACCCCTGGGAAGCTAGGACATCCCAAATCTTCCATAGACTAAACATTGAGCAAACTTTGACGAATCATTGCGCCAAGTGTGAATTTCATAGAAATATGGGATTCACAACATCTGTAATTATTGACTGAAAATAATTGTAATATAAGATTTATTTATATATATATATATATATCTTTTATAGTTTTATTAATTGCAATTAGTGTCAGGATTGCCACTGCTGCTGTCTTAAAAAATAAATACATTTCTTTTTTCCTACTTTGAGTTTTCTCTTGTTTCTAGTTCACAAAAATAAAAATTCAAGAAGAATTTTCTAGACAAAATATTGTACTATTTTCAGAAATAATGGTTCAAGTTTTTCCAATAGGTCAATCAAGGTTTTCATTAAAAAAAGCAAAAATAATGTTTTTATTTGGTTTAAAATAATCATATTTTACTTTAATCTTAATTTTGAAAAACATTTGATTAAAGATTTTTGTATTGTTTTTAGTGCAAAAAAAATCTTTGTTTCCCTTTTCTAGACAAGTAAAACATATTGTTCTGTTTTCAGAAATCATTCATTTTTAATTAAAACAAGCAAAATAATCTGCTAGTGTGTTAAGCAAAACAATCTTGTTTTTAGTTTGAAATAATCATATTTTACTCAACCCACTGGAAGATAATTTAGTTTTTTTTAAGAAATATATTTCTAATTTTGACTTATTTCTGAAAACAATTTGTTAATTGTCTAGAAAGTGCTTCTTGATTTAAGACGTTTTAGATATTTGAACTGGAAACAAGAAAAAAAACCCTCAATAATAATAAAAGGATGCATGTCATCCTTGCATTAAGTCTGTACACAAAGCTAAAAGCACTTTAACATGTTTTTGTGGGTGTGCCATTGTTTAAAAGTTCCCTTTTGAAAGCCTTTAGTCACTGTGCTTCACCAGGAGGAAATTTACTGGGCTGTAAGTGGTAGGTATAGCTAGCATGAAAAATTACAGGAAAGGAAAAGAGACAAATGAAGCAGAGGAGCGTGTTTTGGCATGTGTCTGTGTCGTGTGGAGATGCGCTATGCTAGATCAGCGAGAGACAGATCCTTGACGCCAACCACACTTATTTTTTTGCATAAAAACACAACAGTTTGGAAGGCCAAAATGAATCAAATTAACATTACTAGAGATGAAATGAGTGGGGTGGGTGCTCAGACAAGCATTTCCTTCAGGTGATGCATCTCTCAGACTCTTTGACTTTGGTCATAACCTGTTGAGGAAGATTACAGACGGTAAAACACAGACCTCTGACCTCAGCTTCAAACGGAGAGCGGCAGTAAATCAGCAAACGGCAGATGCCCTCACATATTCTCATTAAACAGCCGACTACCCTCAGGCTAAGCTTACAGGAATGTTAACCAACTACTTTAGCACAGCCTCAGGACACCATGAGACACAAACTCCACACAGTTTTACAGTGAATTAGTCTGTTGGTTGCTGTTTCTGTAGTGTAATAGAAGTAGACCAGAAGCATTATTCAACTGTCCAATAAATTGTGTTCATGTGCACAAATCAGGACAGTCAGTCTGCCTACACCCTAAAAAAAATAATGCAACTAATGCTAAATGAAGACATTTAGTATCCATCATGCAATTACGTTTTACATAACATTCTCTTCTCTTACTTTTTATCTGTGAAATGACAAGTTTTAGATATTAAATGGGGTTTTTTTTTACTGTAAAAAATGCAGGGTTTCACACAGTGGATAAACATAAAATGCAGGTTTTCTAAAGTGGATTTAACATAAAATAAATAAGTTGTACCCAAAAAAACTCATGAATTGTGTTGATTCAGCTCATTTTAAATATATTAGTTTGAACAAGCAGCAAATATATTTTTGAGTGTACAAATGGGATTGGATTTGTTCATCAAAATATATGACATTGTACTACTAATTATGTTATTTACATATTAACTAAGACAACAATGAGTGTATTTTAGGAAAGATTAACACAAGACAAATATTTTTTTTTTCTTAATACATGTAAACAAAAAATAGAGCTGAAATACAACACTGTGTCTTAAAAAATTAGATGTCAGGTCAACCTAAACATGTATCATTATTGCAGGCACTGAATAATTATTTATTAAACGTTTATTACACTTTTAGAATGTCTTTTTAAGAACATTGGGATTGTTGTTTGGAATGGTGTTCATCACAACACAATATACTTAAAGACTTAAGAATTAAAGAATTAATCTGGACTATGATGTGCCCAAGATATTATTAGTTTATTTATTTTTATTCATTTAAAACAGCAGCATAGAATTCATAAAATGAATTAATTTGTATATTTATATTTATTATTTAGTATATTTATTTTACATAATTTACATATTATGATACTGTATATACTAATAGTGTGAACTATACAGTAAAAATACAGACCATGATATTAATCAGCGCTGAAATGTTAAAAATGTCCATTTCCCACCAATATTTAAACACATTTTAGAATATTGCATAAAAATACTTAATAGAAAGGACAAGATGTTCATACATTTTAAAAATGTGCATTAAAATGTATGCACACAACTAAGTAGGATCAATTTGAGATAAAAAAAAAAGCTCACATAAATTTCAATGGAAACTGAATATATTGCAGTGTTCACATCAAAAAAAGTAATGTGATTTTGTTTGAACAGATCACGTATTAAGAAAAATAGCCATGATGGGATGGACAGCATTAATGGAAAAACCAGCGGGCTGACTACATTGCACAACATCTGAAATGTTGTTTTGGTCATTCTAAAATCCCTTAAACAAAGGTAATCATCAAAGTGGTTTAGTATTATTATCTCCCAGAGCTGTCTACGCTCCTAAAGAGCTGTCTCGGGTCTCCTAAAGCCACTGTGCATTCATTGTGTTTCATCTTTTGAGGCTCAAGTTATTTATTACTATATATAAGAAAAAAAGACCCACAGTGGCTTTTCCTATCACAGCAAATACAATTTTTCTTTTTTGACAGTAGACCTCAATTTATCAACAATTGACCCGTTGGTCTCATTGACTTACTCAATGAAAACAGTGCTTTATTAGCAGATGTTTTATACGATATTTCAGTTTTGCACAAAAATCTAACTAGCATCCTTGGATGGCAACATAGCTATAGTCATATCAGTTGAGCTCCTGAGCACAATTGCTGTGTTTAAGAGCTTACTTAACTGCACTCAAATATTGGCAGGAAACACACATTTTCCTATTTTCACATAGGAAACTATGCTTAACACCAAAAGACACTGTTCAGATGTTGCAATTTAAGATATTTGTCAGGTTTTGGTCATGCTTCTTAAATCCTTGAAAGTTTATAATGTTTAGATTTTACTAAAATGTTTGTACTTTAATATGTATTTACGTATGTATTATATAAGTTCAGCATAGAATTACAAAGAATTACCGCTTGTGCAAGGTGTTTGAAATACAGAGTCTATGGGCAGGACAGTAAATTGGATGTTGTTTTCTCTTTTGGTTGCCATTATCAGTCTCATACTATATTTTATCCTTTTTAAAAAAATCTTTATAACACCATTGCTGAGTTTTTCTTTTGTTTTTTCAGCAAATAGGATTGTAAAAATATATATTTGTTGTACTCTCCAATTCACTGCGCTCTAAGTTACCCAACTATGACAAGCTCCACTACTGAGAAACCCAGCAATCTGAAAACTGTCTCTTGTCAGCTGTGAAGTAACTGAAATCTTTCATAGTTGTGATATAGAACTGTAATGTTTTCAAGATCTGCCTGAAACTAATTTAGCTGTGTATCTTTCTGAAAACAATTGAATGCCATAGTACTTTCAAGTCAGAATCAAGCATTTAACAGCCACATAGTATAACTTACTTAATGTAAGGTTGAATTCTTGATTCTGATTGGCTGAAGAACAATTCAAGAGTGCAATTATATTTTTGCATCGTGGCAGCTAGGGGTGCATGATTCTGGCTAAAATGAGAATCACAATTTTTATTTAATTTATTTATTTATTGCTTGAAATCAAGATCACGATTCTATAAATGTAAAATAAAAGTTAATATGACTAGGTTATTATTATTGTTATTCTCAAATATATGGTAAAACAACAATAATACTATTAAGCCTATATGTTGGTTAAAATGCTAAATTTTGTTTAGACTTTGAATGGTGAACTTGAATAGACTTTAAATTTGTCCTGGTTGTTAATTCACAGTAAAGGGATGACATCAAAATACAACTCTTTATAATTATATGCTTGCCATAAAACAGTGTGAAGATTTGTGCAACCACTTTTATGCTTTTCCCAAATTTGAAAGTACTGTATAATTGGCTAAATAGTAAAGATGCTGGATTAAGATCGTGTGGGGGTCGAATCGAGATTGTGATCTTTTTCTGATTAATCGTGCAGCTCCCCAACTACTCATTTGCCAAAAAACTGTAAGGCTGCATATACACTACAGATCTTGATGGTCAATTCCGATTTTGTGACTGTATTCGATTTTTTTTTTGATGACCTGCTTACGTCATCTTTAAAAAGTGACATATCGGATTGTCTGTATTTACACTGTACACAAATACAAGATGCAATGACCAGAAAAAAAGAGCAGGCGCTGACTCACAGCTGATAATAAAAGGCAGCCCTCTTCTCCATTCCTGTATTTAATCTGTTCACAGGTTTTTTTTT